>JADRCC010129760.1:0-11791 GCA_019843855.1 Hylomyscus alleni
CACACTCAGTACCAAGGTCAGTGCTAACCTGTACTCCTCGTGTGGAATATGTCACGTCCGTTCCTTCTCGCGTCCTCTTCCTTATTTTGACAGGGCCCTGTGATGACAGTGAGTTCTAGCTTCTTCTCGCGTCCGAGTGGGCTATATTCGAGACTGCCGCGTCACGTTCAGGCGTCCACGTTGAGCGCCATATGTAGCGTCCCGCCTGCGGGAGCCACACACACACACACACACACACACCGAGCATTGGGGCTGCGTCTCGTAATACCCTGGAGCTAGAATCTGTGGAAAAAGGGAACAAAAACAGACACGACACAGAGTAAAGGACATCAAGTAGAACTTTATCAAGACGCCGCCGCTTGATCGGCATTGAACCTTTTTATACATGTACAAAGGTAAAACCGAAACCAAAGGCAGAGACAATACAATGTTTTGGGAAAAACACACAAGCGGAACTGTTTGTTTATGGTTAGGAAACTAGGCTTCTCGAAGTCAGCGGGAAACCCGGGCTCTGGCTCCAGGAACGGGCTTTAATCCTGGAGCTGCAGGAACAGTCTTTGATCTCGGTCTTGCAGGAAAATCAGGGGGACGAGCTCTGCCAGACGAGAAACGACGGGAGCAGGACAGCAAAGGGCGCCGGTTCGGAATCTAGCATTGTCAGCTCTCTCAGCGGGTCGCCGCCAGCATTCCGAGATTCAAAGCTATTTTCGGATTCAGAGTTCCGTCTTTAGATTCTTAGGCAGCAACACCGGGATGTCTCCTACAGCTCCCCAAAGAAACCCCAGTCCGTGGCACTCCACTATGCTCATAGCAGCCTTATTTATCAGAGCCAGAAGCTGGAAACAACCCAGATGTCTCTCAACAGAGGAATGGATACAGAAAATTTGGTATATATACACAGTGTAGTTCTATGTAGTGATTAAAAACCTGACTTCATGACTTCACAGCCAAATGAATGGAACTAGGAAATATCCTCCTGAGGGTGGTGGCCCAGACACAAAAGAATACACATGGTATTTACTCACTGATAAGTGGATATTACCACAAAATCTCAAAAATAATGCCTATTATACAATCTACTGTGCATATGGAGTGTAGAAGGAAGGAAGACCAGGGGGTGGATGCTACAGTCTTGCATTGAAGGGGGAACAGGAAGATTGTGGGAGATGGAAGGAGAGAGAGAAAAGAGAGGGAGAAAGGATGAGGAGGAATTAAGGGTAGCAGTATCAGAATCTGAAAGAAATGTGAGAGAGATCAGGAAATCCAATAAAAATAGGTAGCAGGGGGGGATGAGGATAGCTACTGGAGGATCCCAGACACCAGAGAAACGTGAGGCTCCCAGGACCCAACAGGATTGTCTTTAGCTGTAATGTGAAGAGAAAGGTGAAATAGAACCTGAGGAAAGCAACTCCAGTAGATAGGAATAGCCCCTGCTCAAGGGAAGAGGCCACCAACCCATCTCAAAGTTTTTTAACCCAGAAATGTTCCTGTCCAAAGGAAGAACAGGGACAAAAATTGGAACAGAGACTGAAGGAAGGGCCAACTGGAAAACGGTCCCACCTGGTAATATACCATATCTGCAGACACCAAACCAAACACTTTTGCCATGATGAAGAGGCCCTTGTGGACAGGAACGTGGTGTGGTGGTTCCTGGGGATGTGTGACCAGCAACTGACCAATGCAGATGCGGATACTTGGAGCCAACCATCAGACTGAACTCAGGGAATCTGGTGGGGGAGCTGGCAGAAAGACTGGAGGAGCAGAGGGGGATTGAAACCCCATTGGAAGAACAACATAGGCTGGCCTGACTACCCAGTTCTCCTAGAGACTATACCACCAACCAAGGAGTGTACCTAGAAGGGTCCATGGCTCCAGATACATATGTAGCAGAAGATGGCCTTACCCAACAGTGATGGGAAGGAGGCCCTTTGTCCCTGGGAGGTTTGATGCCCCAAAGGAGGGGAATACTGGAGTGGTGGGATGGGAGATTGTAGGTAAGGGGAGCACCTTCATACAGGCAAAAGTGAAGGGAGGGCATATATGGTATGGGGGGGGTTGACAGAGGGGTAACCAGAAAATGGGATGAAATGGGATAACATGGGATGGGGAGTTGGTGGAGGGGGTAACCAGGAAGTGGGATATCATTTGACATGTAAAGAAATGGAATGATTAATAATAAAAAATAAAAAAGAGGACCATAACAGTCACATAAGGAGAACATCTGAAGCCCTTCTCTATGAAAATTAAGCATCCCTAACATCTCAATCTGAGCCACTGGGAAGCATCTAGCACTGGACCCGACATGACCCCCAAAATGTTTATAAGGTCCCTAACTGTAGAAAAATGACATGGGGAGACTGCTCCTAGCTTGCTAGTTGCTAGGCAACCTAGGATGTTTCTGTCAGTCTCAGCTTACTGAGATAAAAATGAGGCAGACTTTCTTAAGAAGAGGATCATGGTGTTCTGCCATGTAAGCTGCAAACCTGGGGAAGTGGCCTTCACAATACTTTTCTCATGAGAAAGTAGCTTTGTTTTTAATTATAAGAAGCAACACATCTATGAGTTGGACTGCTGGCAGAATTCTCAGTCTGCAAGGAAGTTTGGGTCACTCTGAACCAAGATAATCTATTGCTAGGGAAACAGCACTGGGTGAAAAGTAGAAACTCTGGGAAATCTTTATTATGCTTTGCCTTTAAAGAAGCTGAAACTTTGAATAATCTGTGCACTGACTGACCTGGCTGTGTAGTCCCTGTGTCCTGGTTAATGTGGCTCTACTCTTAGACCCCATAGCACTAGAAGTTGACACCTAAACACATGGAATAAAATGCACGAGTTACTTCACCAAGAATTATCAGAGGATGGCTGTCTTATTAAGCTGTGAAACTCCAGGGGAAAAGTTTTTTCTCTTGAAGCATTCATCTTCTGGACCTCGGCTCCTCCCAACAGGCCAAGCCACAGTTGCTTGCCACTGCAGCTACTGGCTGTGGATCACTGCCAGTTGCAGGTACATCCTGCCACTCACCTAGAGGCTCCTGCTAGTTTCTGACTGCCCACCTGAGCTCATCACTACTGCTGCTACTAGCATTGGGGCTACAAAGGTAGCAGAAGAGATTCTGCTCCCTGCCCTAAGAGCTGAAACACTTTGGCTATCTGACTAGGCCAAAGCCCATTGGAACCTTTCATTCTGACCTGACTAGGGATCCTTGGATTTCAGCCTGTCTCCCCTGAGTTCCCTGCTGGCAGTGCTCCAGCATCCCTATAGCCTTGAGGCAGACACACAGTCTAACATTGTATAGACTGCAGTCTGCCTTTTCTGAGAAGCCAACATGACACACTCCCACTAGCAACATAGGAATGTTCCCCTTCTTCCCCATACGTACCAACATGTGCTTGTCTTATATGTTTTTTAATTTTTTTTGTCTGTTAGTTTGTTTTGTTTTTAGTTAAAGCTCTTACTGTGGTACAAGCCCAAAATAAGAACAATTTTTACACATTGAAGTTCATTGTAATAAGGCTGTATTTTAATGACTCTCACATCACCAAAGGATTTTACCTCCATCTTAGCCAAGAGTTGACAGTTCTGCTGGGCTAAGGAATGAATTGTAGGCACAATTTTTGGATACAGACTCCCTGTTATGGTCAAAGCTATTTGACTTGAGTAAGTGACTTTAATCTCAGCCCACAGAGAACAGGCCACATTCATTTAAGAAATGGTGTACGTATTAAGATGGTCTATCCATAAAGTCATTCACCAACTGTTTCAATGAACAATGGTGGAGGGAGGCACAGACATTAGGTGAGGGTAAGAATCTGGTTCATTGGCTGTGGTGAATTTGAAAAGCATTCATCTCAGAGAAAGAGTAACTTATAAAGTCCTCTTCTTCAAACTTGATACAATAGTTATAAACATCAAGCAAAGGATTCAGTCTCACTCTTTGTTGTTCTCTTACAAGCAACCTCCCTAGTTAATCGTCTATGTTTCTTTTGGCTGTATAAATACTTTTGAAATATGTAAGCTGTTCTGAAAGCCATAGTATAATGTAAAAATACCAAATAAACAATCCTATTAATAGAGAGGCTGAAATAGGAGAAACCTGATTTCAAGACCAGTATGTGGAACCCAGCAAGACACTGTCAGGTACAAACAAGCAGAAAGTGTATATGGATTGTAAAATATTGGACCTATTTCTCCAATTACCAAATTAGAGAGACCATTGGATGACAGTAAACAAATTTCTAATTCCTCATATTATTGGATTTCAATCGATTAGGATATGTTGGTAATATTAATTTTCATATTAAGATATTAAGAAAAAGTAATTGTCACTTCTTGCTGTTTTTGTTGTAAGAGGTGGAATTAGGTTTGTGTGGATTTGTTGAAAGATTATTTTCTTGCTTCTTTTAGGGTGTAGTTTTGCTCCTTATGTTGATATTTCCCATCTATTATCCTTTGTAGGGCTGGATTTGTGGAAAATTATTGTGTAAATTTGGTTTTGTCATGGAATATTTTGTTTTCTCCATCTATGGTGATTGAGAGTTTTGCTGGGTATAGTAGTCTGGTCTGGCATTTGTGTTCTCTTAGGCTCTGTATGACATCTGCCCAGGATCTTCTAGCTTTCATAGTCTCTGGTGAGAAGTCTGGTATAATTCTGATAGGCCTGCCTTTATATGTTACTTGACCATTCTCCCTTACTGCTTTTAAAATTCTTTCTTCGTTTAGTGCATTTGGTGTTTTTATTATTCTGTGATGGGAGGAATTTCTCTTCTGGTCCAGTCTATTTGGAGTTCTATAGGCTTCTTGTATGTTCATGGACATCTCTTTCTTTAGGTTACAGAAGTTATCTCCTATAATTTTGTTGAATATATTTATTTGTTGGGAGCAGCTCAACAAATGGCTAAGCAAATGCAATAAGCAGTCAGCCATAACTGCTTATTGGCACAAAAGCCTTAGCCTCCATGGGAATGTACTAGCCCAGCTGAAATCAACAGCTGCCTCAATGGGAAAGTACTGACCCAGCTATGAACAAAAGATTATTAACCTTGCTGTCAGGCATCCAACAGCCCACTTAGTACCAGCATAAATAAGAACAAATAGTTCACTAATCTTACTGATAAGTATATAACATGAGAGAGAAAAATTAAAAATTGCAGCTTGATCAGACTCCTTGACTTGCTGTCACTCCTTCACATCCCCTGTCTTGCTTTCTCTTCTAGGTAATCCCACTAGTCCCTGCTCAACTGCCCAGAGAGAGCAGCGGGGCAAATTGGCGCCAGGAACAGGGACCCTTCAGGGTCCAAGTAAGAGAACATCACTTGCTCAAGGGGGTAGGCCTACCAATTCACTGTCAGAAGCACTAGAGCACAGCTTGGGTTCTGAAGGACATCATGGTTTGACCTGCCCTGAGACACCCCTGGGCGGGGGTGGGGGGATTGAGTGATGCAGATCTTAAGGTAAAGACATGGGGCAGGCATTCTCGAAACAATCGCTCTTTGTTTCAGGACTCAAGAAGTCACTTAGGATTCGAGGAACAAGGGTGAAGAAAAAGGATTTAGAGAAATTTTTAGACTTTGTAGAAAAAATTTGTCCATGGTTTCCCTAGCAGGGAATAATAGATGAAAAATCCTGGTACCGAGTTAGAGATTGCTTTACAGACTATTATAAGGCACTGGGACATTTGAAAACACTTGTTACAGCCTTTTAATACTGGTCTCTTATTAATGATATTCTTGAGACAATGCCCAAGCTGCCAGATCTTCAGTGTTTAGTGGCCGAGGGAGAGCATTCTCTCTCTCTCTCTCTCTTTTTTACTTTATTAAAATACTGAGTTTATTTCACATGTATATTTTTGTATCTCTACCATTTCCACATCTGACCACCACTATGACTACGTCTTATCATAACATTCCATACATACTTAAAACCAAGTAAAGGGTGGGGTTCCATCCTTGAAAACTAAGCAAGCATTAGACAACACATTCTTGACAATTGAACCAGGACAACATTTATCAAGCACAGTAGGGAAAGTTCCCACTTTGCATTATAAAAAGGACAACCAGATATCAACTATTACAGAAATGAAGTAAGACAGAATATTTTAAACTGTTTAAACCATTTTCTTAAAGAGATTTCCTCCACTGCCAGAGATCTTGAATAGCCTCCTGGTCAGTCATCTGGAAACAATTCTTCACATAATTAATAAACTTGGCTTCCACTTTGGGAAGAAAACCACCCTTTTCTATATTTGCCTTTATGTCTTCTAAAGGCAAACTAGGTCCTTTTGATGTTTTAGGAGTTTTTTCCTGTTTTTGAAGGACTCTTGACCCTTTGATCTTGGTGTTGATGGTTTTAAGTCTTTTCCATTTTGATTTGATTTTGATTTTGGGGCATTTTTGGCTGGGGTATCTCGTACAGATTTCTTCACTGGAACCTTTTCTTCAGTATCCTCTTCATCAAAATCATCATCATCTTCTTTATCATCATCCTCATCATCTTCATCATTGTCCTCATCATCTTCATCAAGTTTTACTTTTTTCTGTGGAACCTTGTTACCATCTTCAGGAGCAGATCGATTTCCAGACATGCCTAAGAGTTTTACATCCTCCTCATCTTCATCTTTAGACTCTGCATCTTCCTCTACAGCTACTAGGTGCTGTCCACTAATGTGCACAGGCCCTGAACCACACTTCAACCTTAAGACCACAGGTGGTGTAATTTCGAAGCCCCCAAGGGAAACTGTTGGTTGTACAGACATTTTCAAAGTTGCCAATGTTACTTTAATTGGACTGCCTTCATAGTTCATTGCTTCTGCCTCTATGATGTGTAATTCATCTTTTGCCCCTGCTCCTAAACTGACTGTTCTTTCTTAAAGAGTCAGCTTCCCATTCTCTTTCTGCTAATCTAGAAACTCATACACCTCCTACTTTCCCTTTAAGAGAAAAGCTTTCTTTGGCTCTACCTTTCTTAGCTGAGGATGTTTCAGACCTTCCCCCTCTACCACCTGTTAAAGATCTTTCACTAACTTCACCTAAGGAGGAAATTAAAATGGCAGACCCTTCCCCTTCCCTTAAAGACCCGTCACCCGCTGATGAAGCGTGTCTTGGGGACAAAGTGGCTCTTGGAGACAAAGCTACTCTTAAAGATGAAGCAGAAGAGGAACAAAACCATTGTGAACAGCTCCTCTAGCCTCAGCTCCCTCCCTGAGAGGTCCTGCTGCTATTGCTGTTGGTATGGCTTCAGCTCCTCCTCTGAGACGTGCAGCTTCTGTTGCTACACTTTCATCTTTCCTTCAGCAGCCACCTCATAGAAATGTAGATAGTTTTATTTCCCCCTGCACTTTCAGACACCTTCCCCACAATGGCTTCTAGGCAGGCAGGACTATCCGTGTTGTTGCTGAATCGGGTTGCTCTGGTGCGATCCCTGTGCTCCTCTGCCCAGTTGGTAGAGTTGTTTTCAGTCCTTCAGTCTTTCTTTCAAAATGTTACAAATGACCGCATTTAAATTGCATACTGACAGTGCCTATGTAATCTTTTCTGTTCCTGTTTTAGAGGAGACATTTTGTCCAAGGTTCCCCTACAAGGAAATGATTAACGAAAACGGATCAAAAGAGAAAGAAAGTAGATTTCAGAGCTCTTCTAGGGACAGAGAAAAACTGGGAGAAGTCCCATTTCCTCACTGAGAAATTTTTAGTTTAGGTTACATTGAGTTCTCTACTCTTTGTGTGCTGTCTGTTCGCTGGTGCACCAGTCTATACACATGTCAATTTGTGTTTGTTTTTGTGTTCTGTCTGAATGACTGTTGTTCTATGTTTTATGTTAAGAAAGAAAAAGAAAAAAGATGGTTAAAAACTTTATCTGCTGGCTATCCACTTCTTGGCTCAGTCTCAGTGCGCACAGTGGGAGACTGATTTAAGTTGCCCCTCACCCTTAGCCAAGAGCCAAGAAGCTGCTTTCAAGAGGAGGTCAGCAACTTAAATCCATAAGCAAATAAGCTAACAGTTTTCTTAAATCTCTGCAATTGTGATTGAGTTTAATAAATGATAAAGTGCTTTTTTTAAAATTATAGCTAAAATTTGTATTTATAAGATTTGTGTAGCTGCTTTGTTTGGTTTTTGGCTAGTTTTAAAGGTATAAGTATACTGTACATGCCTTGGTTAAAGATTATTTTTGGATTTATAAGAGATAAGATTTAAAACAATGCTTCTAAGGAAATATTAAATGTTACACTATTGTGCATTTATACGTAAAAATTAGCAGTCAAACTTTATAAGGTAATGCTTTTGGTATTGATTTTAAAGTATATAGGTAGTTTAACATTGGGTTTTGCTTTCCAAAAGCTGTGGTTACTTAAAAGGTATGGTTAAAATTTGCCAGTGTCCCGTTGGCTCCAGTTTGCAGTTTGAACACAAGCTTACGATTCTTAACTCTCCCATACTTTGTAATTAGGATGATTGCAAGGATAATTATAGTTAAAAACTGTGACCAGTATGGACCCAATGCTCCATTTTACTTAAGCTTTATTGGATACAGTAGTAAGAACAAAATTTCACCTCCCAGGATTAAAAATAAGAGATCTCAGTAAAAATTTATTTAGCATGAAAATGTTTCAAGGAATTTGTATTATCTAAAGAAGTTTGTATTATTAAAATAAAACAGCTGAGAGACTGCTGAGCCGGATCCATGTGCCGCCACCCACTCTGGACACAGAATATCCAGTTATGGATAAAAATGAACTGGTGCAGAAGGCCAAGCTGGCTAAGCAGGCAGAGTGATATGATGATGTGGCAGCCTGCATGAAGTCTGTCACTGAGCAAGGAGCTGAGCTGTCGAATGAGGAGAGGAACCTTTTCTCTGTTGCTTATAAAAAACGTTGTAGGAGCCCATAGGTCATCTTGGAGGGTCATCTCAAGTATTGAGCAGAAGAAGGAAGGCAGCAGAGAAAGGAAGGCATCTGAGAAAAAGCAGCAGATGGCTCGAGAATACAGAGAGAAGATCGAGACTGAGCTTCGAGACATCTGCAATGAAGTACTGTCTCTTTTGGAAAATTCTTGATCCCCAATTCTTTGCAACCAGAAAGCAAAGTCTTCTATTTGAAAATGAAGGGTGACTACTACCGTTACTTGGCTGAGGTTGCTGCTGGGAATTGTGGACCAGTAACAGCAAGCATACCAAGAAGCATTTGAAATCAGCAAAAAGGAGATGCAGCCAACACACCCCATCAGACTGGGTCTGTCCCTCAACTTCTCTGTTCTACTACAAGATCCTGAACTCCCCAGAGAAAGCTTGCTCTCTTGCAAAAACAGCTTTCGATGAAGCCATTGCTGAACTTGATACATTAAGTGAAGAGTCGTACAAAGACAGCACGCTAATAATGCAGTTACTGAGAGACAACCTGACATTGTGGACATCGGATACCCAAAGGGACGAAGCAGAAGCAGGAGAAGGAGGGGAAAATTAACTGGCCTTCCAACCTTTGTCTGCCTCACTCTAAAATTTACACAGTAGACCATTTGTCATCTATGCTGTCCTACAGATAGTTTTTTTGTTTACAATTTATGACAGGTTTATGTTACTTCTATTTGAATTTCTATATTTCCCATGTGGATTTTATGTTTTAATATTCGAGAGTAGAGCCAGTTAACTTTAGGGAGTTACTCGTTTTCATCTTGAGGTGGCCAATATGGGATGTGGAATTTTTACATGAGTTACACATGTTTGGCATAGTACTTTTGGTACATTGTGGCTTCAGAAGGGCCAATGTTAAAACTGCTTCCATGTCTAAGCAAAGAAAACTGCCTACATATTGGTGTGTGCTGGCAGAGAATAAACAGGATAATGGGTTCCAGTCATGAGTGTAGCCTTTGTGGGTATTGTAAGGCTTGGAGTACTTGTAAGGCTGTGACACAAACATCCTATGGATGCACACTAGGATTGAGTGTCTCTGTGTGCACACCCTTGACCACAGCTCCAGAAGTCGTCTCTAGACAAAGTTGTGACCCAATTTACTCTGATAAGGGCAGAAACAGTTCACATTCCATTATTTGTAAAGTTACCTTCTGTTTGCTTTCATTATTTTTGCTACACATTTTATTTGCATTTAAATATTTTAGGCAATCTAAGAACAAATGTAAAAGTAAAGATACAGTGTCTCGGCCCTCTCGACCAGCACGACCACGAGCTCTTCCTTAAGCAGTTTTATTCAGGACCTTTTTACATGCTTCTTCTTCTTCTACTTCTAGCTAGCTGGCTTCTTGGTGTTACAAGCTTATTCCCTGCTGCTTTACTCCTCTAGCTAGCCCCTTGATGTTACATGTTTATCCTCCTACTTCTGGCTAGCTCCACTCCTCCTACTCCTGGGGAATGCCCATGGACCTAAATACCTTGTGCCTGCCAACCCCTGCAGACCACGTGGGAACAGCAGATAGGTCACACAATGCGGAAGCAGCCAGAGGCAGCAATCGTAGCCAATTTAGGACTTGATTATCTCAGAGAGCACTTGCTTTCGGGCTAGCGGAAGGCGGAAGCCAGCGCCATCTCAGGGCATGGCACACTGCATCTCTCCACAATACAGCAAAAAAGGAGTTGCTTGGTGTTCCCGGCTCCATAGTATCAAGCACAGCGGTAAAAAAAATCCCATGTATTTAACTTTTTTTTAAAGTTTTGTTTTGTTTTTGCTTTTGTGATTTTTTTTCTTTTTGATACTTGCCTAACATGCATGTGCTGTAAAAATAGTTAACAGGGAAATAACTTGAGATGATGACTAGCTTTGTTTTAATGTCTTATGAAATTTTCATGAACAATCCAAGCATAATTGTTAAGAACACATGTATTAAAGTTCATGTAAGTAAAATAAAAGTTTTATGAATGGACTTTTCAACAGCTTTTCATGTAAATTAGTCTTTTAGTTTTGAGATTTCTCTAAAGGAAATTGTCTCCTTATTCCCTCTTAGCAGCTAATGGGCTTTTATCAATTTTGAATTCAAAGTTTATCATAGCAACAACAAAAAAAATCCCAGCTAGTGTAGCTTCCATTCTCAGCCTTGTCCCACATTCTTCCCCTTACTCCTTCCTTCTCAACAATTGAAGTGGACTTTTATGGGGTGGGGGGAATAATTGGCAAAAGGTAGTGTGTTCCATTAAAATTTTGATCTATGGTGCTTTCTAACTTAAGAAGCCAAAATGTTCTTGGCCCATGTCACTGACACTGGGCAGCATCAAGTGTCAAGTTCTGTGCTTCCATGTCGCTGTTGGTTTTAAGAATTTCCTGATGCTCTTACAGTCTGCCTGGGATTCCAGTCCTCTATTTCCAGGTTGGGCACAGGCTCACTTCCCTTTTACTGTCTTGTCACCAACCATTCCAACTTGGTGGCCATGTCTTTGGGAAAAGGCCGCATGATCTTTCTGGCTCCACTCAGTGTCTAAGATACCCACTTCCTTTGCTTGCATCCCACAGCCTCCCCTCATCCTCTCTACAGCCCAGCTCTCCTCAGTTGAGCTTGTGTTTATCTCCCTGGAAATCCTGCCCTGCATGGTCTGTCACCATCTCCCTTTAAAATCCTTCCTCCTCTTCTCCTCAAAAAATGATGGGGCTAAGTCACACCCAAAGCTCACTCCCTACCAACTATTTCCTCAGTACTTTACAGAAAACATTAAACAAAAATGACATTTTATAAGAGGTGTATTTTTTTTCTTTTAGAATGTAAGCTCCTCCAGAGCAGGGACAATGTTTTCTGTATGTTCTATTGTGCTTAGTACACTGTAAATGCTCAATAAATATTGATGATGGGGAAAAAAA
>JADRCC010129784.1:0-10636 GCA_019843855.1 Hylomyscus alleni
CACTCTGCCTGTCTTCCATAACTTCTATGGTTTCAATCTTGCCATACTTTTCAAAGTAGTCTCTCAGATTATATTCTTCGTGGTGGCAGCAGAGGTAGTTATGGAGGTGGTGATGGTGGATATAATGGATTTGGAGGTGATGGTGGCAACTATGGTGGTGGTCCTGGTTATAGTAGTAGAGGAGGTTATGGAGGTGGTGGACCGGGATATGGAAACCAAGGTAGTGGATATGGTGGTGGTGGAGGAGGATATGATGGTTACAATGAAGGAGGAAATTTTGGTGGAGGTAACTATGGTGGTGGTGAGAACTATAATGACTTTGGAAATTATAGTGGACAGCAACAATCAAATTATGGCCCCATGAAGGGGGGCAGTTTTGGTGGAAGAAGCTCAGGCAGTCCCTATGGTGGTGGCTATGGATCTGGAGATGGAAGTGGTGGATATGGTAGCAGAAGGTTTTAAAATAAAACAGAAAGGGCTACAGTTCTTAGCAGGAGAGAGAGCGAGGAGTTGTCAGGAAAGCTGCAGGTTACTTTGAGACAGTTGTTCCAAATGCATTAGAGGAACTGTAAAAATCTGCCACAGAAGGAACGATGATCCATAGTCAGAAAAGTTACTGCAGCTTATACAGGAACCCTTCTTGTTCAGGATTGTCATAGCCACAGTTTGCAAAAAGTGCAGCTATTGATTAATGCAATGTAGTGTCAATTAGATGTACACTCCTGAGGTCTTTTATATGCTGTAGCTTTGTCTTTTTCTTTTTCTTTTCATTACATCAGGTATATTGCCCTGTAAATTGTGGTAGTGGTACCAGGAATAAAAAATTAAGGAATTTTTAACTTTTCAAAAAAAAAAAAAAAAAGAAGAGTTCATGCTAGGCCATCTTTCAGTTTCTACTTGTGAGTTAAGATATAGATCTCAGCTCCTTTTGTAGCACCATGTTTCTGTGCTACTGTGCTTTCTGCCATAATAATAATAGCCTAAGACTCTGAAAGTTTAAGCATGCTCTCAATTAAATGCTTTATTTTATAAGAGTTGCTTTGAACATGGTGTTTCTTCACAGCAATAGAACAGTGATTAAGACAATATGTAACAAGTTGAAAAACAGAAAAATACACTTCATATCATTTCAAAATCAAGGAGAAAATAGACTGCAAAACTAAAAATAAATAATTGTTACTAATATGGAAATTTTCATCCCATGCATCAGATGCTGTGCATAAATGTGTTGTTATGTATCTGTGTATTAATTAAATTAATTAAATTAAATTAAATCCGTGTATTAATCAAAATTAATAATGTTAAAAAGTATGCAGCAGGCCTGATAAAATTATTCTAAAAAAAAAAAAAGGAAAGAAATTTAAGCTTTGAGGTGAGATTGCCATTTTATCACCAGTGACATTCTAAGGTGAGACCAGCCAGGAGGCACTGGTCAAAGAAGCAGCAGAGTAGGTGGAACAGGGTCTTTCCTCTCTCCATCTACACCCAGGAGGTACACATGTTCTACAGCCCTCTGTGCAACTTTCCTGCCAGGGGAGAGCTGGTCTCCTGGGAGTACTCTGAACTTTGACTCAGGCTAGATTGCCATTTTCTCTCAAGTGACTTTCTAAGGCAGGGCCAGCCAGGAGGCACAGGCCACAGAAACAACAGAGGAGCTGGGACAAGATCCTTCCTGCATCCATCTGCACCCAGGAAGAAAGTTTGATCCACACCCATCTGTGAATTGGTCTTACCAGGAGAGAGCTGATCTCCCAGGAGTGCTGACACAGGCTTACAGACCCACAGGAAGAACAAGCCCCAGCCAGAGACAGCAAGAACATCTAACACCAGAGATTACCAGATGGCAAAATGTAAACACAAGAATCTTACCACAGAAAATAATACTACTTGGCAATATTAGAACTCAGTACTCCCACCACAGCAAGTCCTGGATACTCCAACACACCAGAAAAGCAAGATTTGGATCTAAAACCATATCTCATGATGTTGACAGAGGAATTTAAGAAGAACACAAGTAACTCTCTTAAAGAAAAACAGGAGAACACAGGTAAACAGGTACAAGCACTTAAAGAGGAAAATCCCTTAAAGAATTACAGGAAAACACTACCAACAGTTGAAGGAATTGAACAAATCCATCCAGGATCTAAAAATGGAAGTAAAAACAATTAGGAAATAACAAAAGAGAGACAACTCTGGAGATAGAAAACTTAGGAAAGAAGCCACAAGCCATAGATGCAAGCATCACCAACAGAATACAAGAGATAGAAGAGAGAATCTCAGGTACAGAAGATACCATAGAAAACATCGACACAACAGTCAAAGAAAACACAAAATGTAAAAATATCCTAACCCCAAACTTCCAGGAAATCAGGACATAATAAGAAGACAAAACCAAAGGATTTGTATATGTATAGAAAGAGAATGAAGACTTCCAACTTAAAGGGCCAGTAAATATCCTCAACATAATTATAGGAAAACTTACCTAACCTAAAGAAAGATATGCCTATGAACATACAAGAAGCCTATAAAACTCCAAATAGTGGACCAGAAAAGAAAGTCCTACAGTCACATAATAATCAAAACACCAAATGCACAAAACAAAGAAAGCATATTAAAAGCAGTGAGGGAAAAAGGTCAAGTAACATATAAAGGCAGACCTATGAGAATTACACCAGACTTCTTAACATAGATCCTGGGCCGATGTCATACAGACCCTAAGAGAACACAAATGGCAGCCCAGGCTACTATACCCAACAAAACTCTCAATTACAATAGATGGAGAAACCAAGATATTCCATGACAAAACCAAATTTATACAATATCTTTTCACAAATCTAGCCCTTCAAAGGATAATAAATGGAAAACTTCAACACAATTAGGGAAACTATATCCTAGAAAAAGCAAGAAAGTTATCTTTCAACAAAACTAAAAGAAGATAGCCACATGAACAGAATTCAAACTCTAATAACAACAATAGCAGGAAGTAACAATTACCTTTCCTTAATATCTATTAATGTCAATGGACTCAATTCCCCAATAAAAAAAACATAGACTATCAGACTGGCTACATAATAAGGACCTAACATTATGTTGCGTACAGGAAACCCACTTCAGTTACAAAGAAAGACACTACCTCAGAGTTAAAGGTGGGAAAACAATTTTCCAAGCAAATGGTCCCAAGAAACAAGCTAGAGTAGCCATTCTAATATCCATTAAAATGGACTTTCATTCTAAATCAATAAAAAAAAGATAAGGAGAGACACTTCATACTCTTCAAAGGTAAAATCTACCAAGATGTACTCTCAATTCTGAACAACTATGCTCCAAATGCAAGGGTATCCACCATCAAAGGAGAAATTTTATACAGGCCTCAACACACAGAAGATTAAAATATTTCCATGCATCCTATCAGATCACTATGGACTAAGGCTGGTCCTCAGTAACAACATAAACAATAGAAAGCTCATCTATATATGGAAGCTGAACAACACTCTACCCAAAGATAACACCATCAAGGAAGAAATAAAGTAAGAAATTAAAGACTTTTTTAGAGTTTAATGAAAATGAAGCCACAACATACCTAAACTTATGAGACACAACAAAAGCAGTTCTAAGAAGAAAACTCATAGATAGGTATGAATGCATCCAAAAAGTAACTGGAAAGAGCATACACCAGCAATTTGACAGCACATCTGAAAGCTCTAGAACAAAAAGAAGCAAATTAACCCAAGAGGAGTTGAAGGCAAGAAATAATCAAACTCAGGGCTGAAATCAACCAAGTGGAAACAAAAAGAAGTATGCAAAGAATCAACTAAACCAAGAGCTGATTCTTTGGCAAAATCAACAAAATAGATAAACCCTTAGCCAGACTAACTAGAGAGCACAGAGATAGTATCCTAATTAACAAAATCAGAAATGAAAAGGGAGACATAACAACAGACGCTGAAGAAATCCAAAAAATCATGAGATCCTACTACAAAAGCATATACTCAACAAAACTGGAAAAAGAAATGTACAGCAAACCAGTAGCCAACATCAAACTAAATGGAGAGAAACTTGAAGTAATTCCACTTGGATGAAATGGACAATTTTTTAGACAGATACAAAGTACCAAATTTAAATCAAGATCAAAGATAAACAGTCCCATATTCCCTAATGAAATAGAAACAGTCATTAATAGTCTCCCAACTAAAAAATGCCCAGGACCAAATGGGTTTACTGCAGAGTTTTATCAGACCTTCAAAGAAGACCTATAACCAATACTCCTCAAATTATTCCACAAAATAGAGGCAGAAGGTACTCTATCCATTTCGTTCTATGACACCACAATTATTCTGATACCTAAACCACACAAAGACCTAACACAGAAGGAAAACTTCAGACCAATATCCCTTATGAATATCGATGCAAAAATACTCAATAAAATACTTGCAATCCGAATCCAAGAACACATCAAAACAATTATCCGTTATGATCAAGTAGGCTTCATCCCAGGGATGCACAGATGGTTCAATATAAAGAAATCTATCAATGTAATCTACTATGTAAACAAACACAAAGGAAAAAAAAACATGATCATCTCATTAGACACTGAGAAATCATTTGACAAAACCCAACACCACTTCATGATAAATGTCTTAGAAAGATCAGGAATTCAAGGCCCATAGCTAAACATAATAAAAGCAATATACAGCAAACCAGTAGCCAACATCAAACTAAATGGAGAGAAACTTGAAGCAATTCCACTAAAATCAGGGACTAGACAAGGCTGCCCACTCTTTCCCTATCTATTCAATATTGTACTTGAAGTCCTAGGCAGAGCAATTATACAACAAAAGAAGATCAAAGGTATACAAAATGGAAAGGGAGAAGTCAAATTATCATTCTTTGCTGATGATATGATAGCATACTTAAGTGACCGCAAAAATTCAACCAGAAAGCCCCTAAACCTGATAAACAACTTCAGCAAAGTAGCTGGATATAAAATTAACTCAAGCAAATCAGAGGCCTTCCTCTACACAAAGGATAAACAGGCTGAGAAAGAAATTAGGGAAACAACACCCTTTACAATAGTTACTAATGATATAAAATACCTTGGTGTGACTCTAACTAAGCAAGTAAAAGATCTGTTTGACAAAAAGTTCAAGTCCCTGAAGAAGGAAATTAAAGAAGATGGTAAGATCTCCAATGCTCATGGATTGGCAGGGTTAATATAGTAAAAATGACCATCTTGCCAAAAGCAATCTAGTGATTCAATGCAATCCCCATCAAAATTCCAACTCAATTCTTCACAGAGTTGGAAAGAGCAATTTGCAAATTCATCTGGAATAACAAAAAACCTAGGATAATGAAAACTATTCTCAACAAATAAAGAACTTCTGGTGGTATCACCATCCCTGACCTTAAGGTGTACTACAGAGCAATTGTGATAAAAACTGTATAGTATTGGTACAGTGAAGGGCAGGTAGATCAATGGAATAGAACTGAAGACCCAGAAATGAAACCATACACCTATGGTCATTTGATCTTTGACAAAGGAGCTAAAACCATCCAGTGGAAAAAAGTCAGCATTTTCAACAAATGGTGCTGGCACAACTGGCAGTTAGCATGTAGAAGAATGTAAATTGATCCATTCCTACCTCCTTGTACAAAGCTAAAGTTCAAGTGGATCAAGGACCTCCACATAAAGCTAGATACACTGAAACTAAAAGAAAAGAAATAAGAGCTCCAGCACATGGGCACAGCAGCAAATTTCCTGATCAGGACACCAATAGTTTATACACTAAGATCAAAAATAGACAAATGGGACCTCATAAAATTGTAAAGCTCCTTTAAGGCAAAGGACACTGTCAGTAGGACAAAAGGAGAACCATCTCATACCAAAAAGATCTTTACCAATCTTATATCTGACAGAGGGCTAATATGCAATATATACAAAGAACTCAAGAAGTTAGACTCCAGAGAACCAAATAACCCTATCAAATAAATGGGGTACAGAGCTAAACAAAGAATTCTCAACTGATGAATACTGAATGGCTGAGAAGCACCTAAAGAAATGTTGAACATCATTAGTCATCAGGGAAATGCAAATCAAACCAACCCTGAGATTTCACCTCACACCAGTCAGATGACTAAGATCAAAACCTCAGGTGACAGCAGGTGCTGGCAAAGTTTTGGAGAAAGAATAACACTTCTTCATTGCTGGTGGGATTGTAAGTTGGTATAACCACTCTGGAAGTCAGTTTGGCAGTTCCACAGGATATTGGACATAGTACTACCAGAGGACTCAGCTATACCACTCCTGGGCATATACCCAGATGTTTCAACATGTAAGTAGGACACATGCTCCACTATGTTCATAGCAGCCTTATTTATAATAACCAAAAACTGGAAACAACCCAGATGTCCCTCAACAGAGGAATGGATACAGAATATGTTGTACATTTACACAATGAAGTACTACTCAGCTATTAAAAACAATGAAGTTATGAAATTCTTGGGGAAGTGGATTGATCTGGCGAATATCATACTGAGTAAGGTAACCCAGTCACAAAAGAACATACATGGTATGCACTCTCTGATAAGTGGATATTAGCCCAGAAGCTTGGAATACCCAAGATACAATCCACAAAATACAAGAATCTCAAGAAGGAAGACCAAAGTGTGGATACTTCAATCCTTCTTAGAAGGTGGAACAAAATACCCATGAAAGGAGTTGCAGAGACAAAGTATGGAGCAGAGACTGAAGGAAGAACTATCCATAGACTGTTCCACCTGGGAATCCTTCCCATATTCAATCACCATCCCAGACTCTATTGTGGATGCCAGCAAGTGCTGGATGACAGGAGCTTGATATAGCTGTCTCCTGGGAGGCTCTGACAGTACCTGACTAATACTGAAGTAGAGGCTCACAGCCATCCAATAGACTGAGCACATGGTCTACAATGAAGGAGCTAGGGAAAGGACCCAAGGAGCTGAAGAGGTTCACAGTCCATTAGAAGGAACAATAATATGAACTAGCACCTTCAGAACTCCCAGAGAGGAAACAACCAACCAAAGAGTACATATAGTGTGACTCATAACCCCCGCTGAATATGTATCAGAGGATGGCCTAGTTGGTCATCAGTGGGAGGAGAGGCCTTGGTTCTGTGTAGGCTCTATGTCCCTATGTAGGGGAATGCCAGGGCCAGGAAGTGGGAGCGGGTGGGTTGGTGAGCAAGAGGAGCAGGAAGGGAACAGGGTTTGTTTTTTTCCGGAGGGGAAACCAGAGATATCATTTGAAATGTAAATAAAGAAAATATCTAATAAAAATTTAAAAAAATAAAAAAGAAGACATATAAGATCCATACTCAAAACAAAGTACATGTTAGTACAAATGCTGTTTGAAAGAATGATAAGTGAATGCTAGCCATAGAGTTAAAAAGGCAGTAAATGGCATCTCCTAACCAAATTATGGTCATAAACTCAATAAGTCAAATGGACCAATTACTCCAATATTACAAACATTCAAAATATAACCAAGAAGAATAGCATAATATAGATAGTTCTGTTAACATTGGAGGTTTGAATTAATAACTATGTAAAAATTCTATTAATTAAATCTAGAGATGAAAAGAGTTTCACTTAAGGATTATAACAAACATTTAAAGAAAACCAAATACTACTATTGGATACATTTTCAGAAAAACCCCTAATAACAATACCAGACACATAGAAATTTTTAAAAAAGATAATAGAGCATGTGTGAATAGCATAACAACATTTCTAAAAAAATTGATCTATCTTGCTAACCAAAAGAATTAATATTAGATAAATAAAATTGACTCTATTAATGGAAAAAATAATTATAGACAACAAAAATCTATACTTCCAAATATTTAACATTGAAAATCAATTTGCTGCATAATTAAAATCTAATGATCTTTTCATAAAACTTAGTAAAATTATTTCACAAAATTTAAACCTGATTTATTCATCACAAGGTCTTAGCATTTCAAGAACCTGCCCTTAGAAACCCCCATGCCTTCTGATTGGAGCCCAAACACTTCTCAAACTCCTATTAGACACTGTTGCCATGCTCCCATTCCCATCTCAGGATATCAGCTGCTCAGTTTCAAGACATACCTGTCAGAATAGGCAAGACCCACACCTGCTCTATGAACCCTCACCTACCATCTGTTAAGAATAACAAAGACCTAAGATTCTGATACCCTTTCCCACCCACCAGCATCCTCACTCACTGCCTTGCCCACTGTTACCTTCCCCCTTCACTTTAGCCATCAGACTCTTGGTAGCCTCTACTTGGAGGCTAACACCTGGGAGCTAAGACAGGCTCTCTGTTGACTGTTAGTTTGTCTTTGAAGAAGCCGCATGAGTATGCCCATCACCTGAGTACACTGTTCGCCTGAGCACACCCACTGCCCGAGAACGCCAAGTGCCTGAAGATCTTCTGAACCTGGGGACTTTGGCATCTGAACTTTCTTTGCAGTATAATCTAGAGACTTGGTTTCGGTTTCTCTTGTGACTATAAAAACCCTGGTTTATTCTCAGTAAAGTGGAGCCTTGATTGGGACGCAACTTGGCTTTGTGTTTTCTCTTTGCATTTCAAACCCTTTATTTCAGGTCCTTTGTTCCCTCCTGGCTGAGCGAACCCCGGTTGTGAAACTGCGGGCAGTTTCAGCCCACCTGCCTACACACAGAGATAGATAGCTGCTGTTCATGTGCAGGCCATTGTAAAGGTATTATTGTTATTATTATTATTATTATTATTATTATTATTATTATTATTATTCACCTGATGTAATTGTCATCTCAGAGACTTACTTCCTCCCTCTGCTAAACTAGGCCGAGGTGTACAAGCTTCTAGCCTCCATATAATCTAATCTAAGCCAAAATTGTTTACAGCCTCTGAGACTTACTGCTGAATAAGCTCACCCATTATTGTTTTTCTTCTGAGTCTGGGTGTCTGGTTAAACTCAGCTGTTCTGGTTCAAAACTCCTCTACAAGCTGATTGATTCAGACTGGCTTTATTCCAATTCTCATTGAACTGTCCTGTTTGGCCTCAAACTAAATCAAGCAATCTATTTTAATCTTCTGGCACTATCTCATTCTCTGGGTCATTCTGTCTTTATCTGTGTCTAGCTTGTTTTCTCTTCAACCCATTTCAGAAAGACTCTTCTAGTAAAGCTGCCTCCTTCCTCTCTCCCTCTGAATTGTCTCCTTTTGTCATCTATTTTCCTCTGCGTTTCATCTGAGAGTTAGACACACACTACTCTGTCAAATGTTTCTCTGATTAGTTACTTTGTCAACCCTTTCAAAACATGGTTCCTTTCTTCTACAAACTATCTTTACTTTCAAAGTTTGGGATAAAAGATGTGTACAAAGGTCATGTCTGCATATTGCTGGATTAAAATTCCACTACAGGACATTCTTGCCAGAACAGGTACAAAGGTATCAGTCAGAAGCACAGAGAACCCCCCTCTTTGACCAAAGGCCACATAGGCTATCAAAAATCCAGGCCCCAAATCTGATAGTGATCCCTTGCTGGACCGGAGGTCATGATAGTTTCTAGAAATCTAGGCTAAAAAGACTGGAAAACCAAAGCAGAAACAGAACTCAATGAACAAAACATTCATCCAACCAAGATAAACTCAAGAATTATCAACTAGACCTATAATCTTCCTAAGGCCTGATACTGAAAGAAAATTAATCTTAATTAGAAGGCTATAAGCCTGAGAAGAACATCAAAGGTCAAGCCAAGGACATATCTGGACAGGCCTGAACAAAAGCAAGCTGTAAGACATAACAAGCAGGCCACTCAGATTAGCACCACCCTTAGGAATTCCCCAGTGCTCTGATCTGCACGTACTATAGCTGATGTTTGAATTAGCCAATCATGTATAGCTATGCCGATTCCTTTGTTCCCCCAGACCTCTATCCTATATAAGTCCCTAACTCCTGAGCCTCAGGGTTGATACCTCTGTCTCCTGCGTGAGATTCATGTTGGCCCTGAGCTCCAATATTAAACTGCCTTGTGTGTTTGCATCAAGATGGTCTCTCATGTTTCCTTGGGTGCACGTTCTCCCGAGACTCGAGTGGGGGTCTCCCTATGGGGGTCTTTCAATACCTAGATGCCAGTGTAAGAACACAACAAAATACAGGGCAAAATGTCTTCACCAGAGCCCCTCTTTCTTTCTACAGCAACCCCTGAATATTCCAACACAGAAGGAAAACAATGAAAAGACCTTAAAACCAACTGTATAAGGATGATAGAATTCCTTAGAGAGAAATGAATAAACCACTTAATGAAATAGAAAAAAAAGGCCAAAAGAAAATAAAAAGGTAAAAGAAATGGATAAAACTGTTTAAGTTCTGAAAATGTAAATAAGAGTAATAAAGAAAACACAAACTGAGAGAATCCTGGAGATATAAAATCTATATCAGGAACTACAGACACAAGTGTCATCAACAGAACATAAGAGATGGAAGATAGCTGGGTAATGGTGATGCACATCTTTAATCCCAGCACTTGGGAAGCAGGCAGATTTCTGAATTCAAGACCATTCTGGTCTACAGAATGAGTTCCAGGACAGCCAGGACTACACAGAGAAACCCTGTCTCAACCTCCCCCCCCCC
>JADRCC010129988.1:0-12162 GCA_019843855.1 Hylomyscus alleni
CTGACTAATACAGAGGTAGAGGCTCACAGCCATCCATTGAACTGAGTGCAGGGTCCCCAATGAAGGAGTTAGAGAGGGAACCAATGGAGTTAAAGGGTTTGCAGCCTCTTGGGACAAACAACAATATGGACTGACCAATGCCCTCAGAGCTCCCAGGGACTCAACCACCAACCAAGGACTATACATGGTGGGATTGATTGTTCTGGCAGCATGTGTATAGTAGAGGATGGCCAAGTTGGTCATCAATGGGAGGAGAGGCCCTTGGCCCTGTGAAGGTTCTGTGCCCCAGTGTAGGGGAATGACAGGGCTGATAAGTGGGAGAGGGTGGGATGGCAGGCATGGGGAGGGGGGACGCAACAGGGGTTTGTTCTTGTTGTTTTTGATTGCTCATTAAATATTATTTAGAAAATAAAGAAAAAAAAAAGAACTCAAGGCGGAAACTGGATGCAGGAATTTAATCAAAGATCATGAAGAGATACAGATTACTAGCTTTCTTCCAAACTCATACAATTCAGAACACCTGCTTGCCTTCCCTTCCCAGTCAACAACCAAAAAAAATACACCCCCCCAGAAATCCCCGTGGGCTAATTGGACAAAATCATTTCCTTAGTTGAGACTCCTTCTCCCCAGATATATCTAGTTTTGTATCAAACTGATGAAAAATAACTATGGTTCATAGGCTCTAGAGATCTAATCTCTCCTCAGTGAGCCATCTCCCAGTCCCAATTAAACATCATTCCCATCTCCTATGACATGATAGGAATTCAATGAATATTAACACAGAAATACTATTTAGTTCTTCTATAACTCTGTCTTCATTATTCCTTCAAAAGATATTTGCTTACATTCCTTATTCAGCTTCACCCCGGGTCCTCAGAGAAGACATTAGGTTAATACTTCTCCTCCATTCCTCTTAAGACCCTTGTCTCATAAGCTAAGGAGATGGACTTCAGGCAGAGTGAGATGGCTTTTCCTTCTTGTCTTCCATTTAGTTCTACTTTAGATTCCCCATCTCTAACTTCCTTGTGCTTCTAGACCTAGCCTTTAGATAGCCCTCCATGTTACCTACCTGGTACACTGACTACCTTGATTTGAGCCCAGTCCCCAAATTCCAAGACTTGGCTCTCCACATAAGTTACTTAAATTGTGCATTTCATTCTCTATGAAATGGGGATGGTTTTAACAATTCTTGCCTCAATGAGTGAGCTTATGGAATAGCACAGGACAAGATAGCATTGGATAAGATGGACAGACCAGTCAGTCAGTCAGAAAGTGCCCACTGTGCCACCATGAGGGCCTGAGTTTAGATCCCAAAAACCCATAGGAAGCCAGGAGTGAGAGCACACTTCTATAACTCTAGGCTGAGGAGGAGGAGAAATGGCGATCTCCAGGCTCAGTGAAAAAAAAAAAAACTGTCTCAAAAAATTAAAGAACAATAAAAGAAAATACCCAAAATGGAATTCTGCCCTCCTCATACTTGATGCATGCACACATGCACACATGGGAGGGATGATCGATTAAAAATATTCAGTAAACATGAGTGATAGTGATAGTGTTGTTGATGAGGAGGAAGAGAAGGAGGGAGAAGAGAGTCTGCTTAATTCTTGCCCATGTGTTATCTTTGCTTCACTGAAAAGAGGACTAGTGTGTCACCCATAAAGGACTTCATCAATCTTGCTACATAGATTGTCACATCTGAAACAACAAGCCAAGGAAAGACAAAAACTGAGTGTTAAATCCTTGTTTAAAGTGAGTTCACGAAGCTGGAGAAATGAATCTGTGGTTAAGAGCACACCAAAATTGCTTTAGACCACCCAAATTGGGTTCCTAGCACTTGTGCAAGGCAGTTCTCAGCTGCCTGGGACTTCTATGGCCTCTTCACATGCACACATGTACATGTGTGTACATACACACACACACTAAAGAGTAAATCTTTTTAAATTTTTAATAAACTCATAAAACCTATATTTTCAGTGCTCAGCACTAAATACATATTTAATCAGCACTTGTCAATATAATAAATTCACAAGTGACCATCAGAGAGTTCACTGAGCCCATAGCTCCACTTCTGTCTGCTACATTTATCCTACAGACTTCCTATCAGGAAGGATGTAGACCCTTATCTCCTGGCAAGGTGTTCAAAAGGAACAATAGACCCAACTTGTGGAGATTTCCAATGAGCCAGTCATTAAGGGCACCCTCAACTTTAATAAGCACCTTTGGGTATAGCTGGAATCCCTCTGAGAGAAGCCGAAGCTAATTTGGCACTCTCTCGCCTTCTGATACACTTTCAATAGGGATAAAAGCAACTTTGATTTCCCCTTAGACCTATAAATAATTCAGTCCCATTTGTGTGTCACCAAATCTCTTTTAGCAGAAACCATACAAAGGTCAGGGCCAAATAAATGTCTCTTTGATGTTTGTGCATAATGTCAAAGAGTATTTTTAGGGCAAATAGTTCAGTGAAGAGCTGAGGAGAACCGGCAAGGTATCTGTTCAAGTGCAGATATTCCAAGCAGAGTAGGGAAGGGTTTCCACACAGCTCTCAGAGATAGACAGATCTTGCTTGCCTTGATAACCTGGAAGGAATTTGATGAGGACTGTCCCCAAATGGCAATGGTGTCACTGAACCTTTCCTCCAATCTCTGAAGGGGCAACACAATGCTTTCACCCAAGTTTCTTAAGCTTGCAGAATGTAGTGATACTTAACAAAAGAAACCAATGTCTGCCTGCTTATGAATTAAATGCAGTGGGAGAGAAACAGCAACAGACAAGAAAGATGAAAGGCTTGGAAAGTAGGCATATGTCTCTCAGCTGTCACTCAGATTGGGTGGTCTTGGGCAAAGCCCCTCAACAAAGTCTATGCTTTTCCATCACTAAAATGGAGGCAATAGAAAACCCAGGTAGGTTTCTATTACTGCGATGAAACACCATGACCAGGAAGTAAGCTGGGGAGGAAAGGGTTTATTCAGCTTACACTTCCACATCACTGTTCATCATCAAACGAGGTCAGGACAGAACTTAAGCAGGGTGGGAACCTGGAAGCAGGAGCTGATGGAGGATGCTGCTCCCTGTCATGTTCCCTCAGCTTGATGAGCCTACTTTATTATAAACCCAGGTCCACAAACCCAGGGATGGAACCATTCACAATGGACTAGACCTGTCCCCATCAATCACTAATTAAGAAAATGCCCCACAGGCTTGTGTACAGCCCAATCTTATGGAGACCTTTTCTTAATTGATATTCCCTCCTCTCAGATGACTTTAGCTTGTGTCACACTGATATAAAACCAGACAGTGCACCCTCTGTGTTAGAGTGTGTTGTGCATTTGACTGAAATGGTCCCCATAGTCTAGTGTGTCTGCATACTGGATTCCTGGGTGGTGCTGCTGATTTGGGAGGTAGAACCCTAAGGAAGTGGAAATTCATTGGAGAAACTGGGTCTTTGGGGCTGGACTTTGAGGTTTGTAGCATAGTCCCACTTCCTATATATTTGTTTCCGGACTGCAGATGCAACATGACCAGCTGCCTCAGGTGGCCCACATAGGTTTAAAGGAGAAAGCCTTGCTGGGGTTTCATCCAGGCTTCTCTCTGTTTCCTGACTGGGCTACATCTAATCTAAGGCCCAATCATCACATTCACCTTCAAGAAACTGAGCCCAAATGAATGACTCTGTCCCTAAGTTGACTCTGTCGGATGGTTTATCACAGAACAAGGAAAGGAACTACCACAGAGTTATTGCGAGAACTGTCGCAGTATGGTGAGGACAAAGACGATCATTCTTGGCATGAAGTAAGAGCTCCTTAAAATTATGCATCCCTTTACATGTTTTAAGACTATTTCCAATGACTCTTTCCCCAAATTTGCAAACCTGTTTTGTTCTGTCAGGAATGCTGATAGCTTCCATTCTTGTCTTCCAGGCTGCAGCTCAGCATATCTTCTCATTCAGATCCTCTGTCCTTGTCTCCTTTTTTATCATCAAATCAAGAGATTTGGGGATAAAAAAGAGACAGAAATATGTTCCTTCCCCTTCTGATGTTAATGCAAATCTATTGTTCAACCAACCAAGACTCCACTGGGATGTTTGTCTTCAGGAAACAGAACCCCACCCTTGGAAGAGCAAGCATGCACTTCCCAGTGGAAACAGAGAGGCTCAGAAGGGATGTGGCCTTCTCAGAAAATCCCCGTAGCAGGGGTTCTTACTCTGGGGTCTGCAGATACCTACAATATCCTAAGTAGACTTTAAGGAGTCCGTGAGCTTTAATAGGAAACATTAAAAACAGAATTTTTATAACCCCTAGCTGAATAGTCTTCGTGACTTTCTGTTCAGTGTGGGCAATCCAACACTGTGGTGTTTGCCTCATTGTGACAATCAGGGAAAGATCCTGATTGTCTTTTATAAATCACAGTTATCATGTGGCAAGCAGACATCACAGTTATCACACACTGATAGCTACAAAACTAGCTATTCAACCTATATTCTTACACAAGTATGTACACTATTCTGCCACGCATTCTTTACATTACAGCTAGTCTCCATCTTCCTCTCTTGTCAAGCCAATGAAGATAAAATCAGGAGAATGAAGAGGAGAAGGAGGAATGGGAAAAAGAGGGAGGAGAGATGGAGTTTTGAAGCCGCCATCCTGATCCTACAATCAGTCTGATCATTCCTCATGATTTGGTTCACAACACTTCTATCAGGAATGAAGGAAGGGTGGGAGAAGCAAACTCACACAGCTGGAGAAAGAATAAGCCTAGCCCTCAAGATCAACCTGTTGAACACTGGACCATTGTTTCTTATTGCCCCATGATCTCTTGCACCTAAAATCTACTCCATCCCTGCCATCCATGTCTTACCTGAGCAATCAGCTCTCAACACAAAATTATTCTTTTTTAAAAGATTTATTTATTTATTTATTTATTTATTTTATGTGTATGAGTACACTGTAGCTGTCTTCAAACACACCAGAAGAGGGCATTAGATTACATTTCAGATGTCTGCGAGCCACTGCCGCGGTCAAAGACGAGGCTTCACTCGAGGAATCCTTCCAGCGTACTTTATTGTGTTACAGCTCTTGTAGGTTTCTTGCTGCGATAGACGAAAGACCCAGAGGCCCGAAAAAGCCCTGCTTATATAGGACTCCAGGCGGCTGGGATTGGTGCACCAAAAGCACTGCATTTGCATAGGTGCAGATGATTGGTTGGGGGCAAGCTTCAGTGATTGGTTAGGGGCAAGCTTCATTTGCATTAGCTTGGGGAGGCCCGGGAAGTCAGCGCCATCTAGTGGCGAGAGGCTGTGTTCGCTCATCAGCGCCATTTTAATGATGGGCAGCTTCCCACAAGCCACCATGTGGTTGCTGGGAATTGAACTCAGGACCTTTGGAAGAGGAGTCAGTGTTCTTAAGCACTGAGTCATCTCTCCAGTCCCCACAAAATTATTCTTACGTTGCCTGATCCTAAATTTACCTAGAATATTTAATGCTGTGTAATTCCTTTCCTTCCACATTTAACAATTTTATGGAGCAAGTTTCATGTCAAGAAGGCTGTGTCTTGGACATACAACTTCCCATACCTGCTAGGGATGTATCCGTTAGGATAGACCAGGTGTTGCTGCGGTAACAAATGACCCCCATAGCTCAGTGACTGATCAGTAACCAAGCACTGTCTCATCCTGATGTACATCCATTGGGGTCAGCTACGTCTGTACTCTACATCTCCACACGTCTTCTCCGTGGAGCAGCTGCAATCTGGAATGTGATTCATAAATATTCTGCTTGGAAGTGACCCAGGTCACTTTTGCTCATGTTGCATTAGCTAAGGGAAGTTAAAAACATGACATCATTGGAGAACAGAAGCATTTCTATGCTCCAAGGAGGAAGAAGGAATATTCTAGCCAATAACTTAGCAAGCACGGGGGGGGGGGGGGAGAAAAAACATCCAAAGGTGATACCTTTGACTGAAACTTTGAAGCGTCTTCAGGTTCAACCTCTGATGTGTCAGTCACACATTTACAAGGCTGACCTTTGTTTTCTCTCATTTGTACGTATCACTGTCTTAGCAATTATTATAAAAATAAAATGCCTTTGTAAATTATTGAAGAGGTGCTGCCTTAGAAAGTGTGCTGAGAGGTGCTGAGAGAAAGTGTGCCTCCCTATTCCCATCTGCCTACCAGTTAGAAGCGCCTCCAGGATCCTGGGACTGCTGGGTCACAAGCCCCTATTTCTCTGAACACAGCCAGGGTGTAGGGTGGACTCTGAGCACAGACACAGCCACTCACGTGGCCTCTGCTCTTTGGTGAAGGTTATGCATACTCTAGCAGCACAAGGGACAGTATTTTAAACCTAAAAACACTCTTCATAAAACTGACTCTCTGGGGAAGGGTCTGCTCTGGGCTAAGCTTTACTCCCTGGGCATTTACATGCCATGTGAAGAGAGAATGCCAGAGAAGCAAGATGGATTAGCAAAGGGACTAAGGAGCCGTGTCACCAAAATGGTTTTCCTCTTTCCCCTTGATTAATGAGCAGGAGGCCAGGCTAAGCTTTCTTATCTCAGCTGGATCGAGCTAGACAGATGTTAATGATGTCATCAGGTGATGGATTTCCTCCCACCGCCACTCACGGAGCCGTGCCAGATCTATCAAGCCCAGGACCCGGTGGGTGAAGAACAAGGAGCTGGCGGCTGCAAGAGAAATGCCCTTATAACCAACTTGCTGAGTGACAGGCACCAAGTGGTGGTGGGATAAAGAAGAAAGATATAAAACAAGCATCAAAGCTATTCAAAAGGAGGTGCCCATAAGCCATACCCTGCCCAAGGTTGGTAGGTCTAGGAAAGCCAGTGTGACTGGTCATGGTGTGTCAAGCTCCCTCGTTGGTTTTCTTTACTAATTTTCCTACCATTTTATTGTGAAACATAAATACAGATGTATCCAGGTTCATTTACTAAGTTTGAAGCATCACAGTCCACCCTCTATCCATCCATCAATCCATCTTAGCCTTAGTCACTTCAAAGTGTACTACGGACCTCGGTATACTTCCTGATAAGTATTTCAACATGACTTTAGTGAACTAAACCTCAACATCTGTTTATAGATTTTTGTATTGAGTGTCCAAGTCTTTGTCTAAGTTGGTATAGTTTAAATTATATTGATAAAATGTCATACGCTGTTTGTACTTGTAGAACACAGACTTGGAAAGACAAGAGGACTCTCTTATTTCAAATTCAAGCATGTTTTTGCAATTATCTTCTGAGGCTCTCTGTCCTGTGGCAGGCTGGCCACCCTGGCCTGTAACAGGAATGAATTACCATTACAAACAGCTAAGGGTATATATAATAACAGTGTGCCCCGGAGAACAGTCAGGAGGTGAGCCATTCTAACGGCAGTTACTATTGTTTATCCCATGGCATAAAAATGTCGGTAGGAATGAGAAGCCAGCCTCTCACCCACAGAGAAGACAGTGAATGCTCTTCTCTACCTGGAGTTCTGTCAGGAGCTCCAGCACAGCTGTTTCGGGGGCTTCTACAGTGTTCCTGCCCTGTACCCAGATTGATGGTGGAGCCCGTCTGCTTCTCGTTACTTGGCATTAAACCTCTGCTTGCTCTCCCGCTCAGCCTACTCCAGGCAGTCCTGCAGGATGTCGTAAACACCTGATCTGATTGGGGTTATCTGAGTACTGCTTGCCGCTTGTTTTATTGTTGCTTCCCACATGCTTAATAAACTCATTCAAAACTGGAAGCATGGCTATTAGAGATCATTTCCAACAGAACAGTTGCAAAATGTTAATAACATTGATCTAAAGATTATGTCCTAGCCCCAGCTCTGGTATATAATTTTTCATTTTTTCATCGTGTATCGTCGTCATTAAACATGATATTGTGTTACACAAGGACATTTTCATACAAATGTATGGTAAATGTTGAGAGCTCCCTTCTCCGCTTTTCTCACCCCTTTCATTAATAACCTTTGTTCCCATAGTTTTCTTTCTTTTATGTCACATTACAAATTCATGATTTATGTATCCATATAAAATATAGAAACCACATGTGAGAGAAAATAGACAATATTTGTTTAATATGGTTGTCTCCAGCTACATCTATTTTCCTATAAATGGTGTAAAGTTCATTGTTCTTTGTGTGGAAAGCAATGCTAGTGACTGTACAAAGCCCATATTCCTCACCCATTCCTCTGCTGTCAAATGCACCAGACATTTCCATAACTTGGCGATTGGAAATAATGCTGTATAAAGCACTGATATAAAAGTATCTCTGGTATTTTTACAGACTGCTGTATGCAAGTTATATAGACTCAAACAAAGTTGATATATACGAATTGGACAAATGTCCTAGCTTTCTATTACTATAACAAAATAGTTGAGATAATCAACTTATAAAGATGAAGAGATCATTTGATCTAGCGGTTGTGAAGCTATCTCTGCATGATGGTTTGACCCCATTAGGTTGGGCCTAGAGAGACACTGCACCTCATGGCAGAGAGTACCTCATGGCCGGGAGCACTTCATGGCTGGGAGCACATGAGAGGGCCATGCTGTTGCTGTCATGACAGCCAAGAGGAGTAAGAATGAGCTGATGTACTTCTCAGTCTTCTTTAAAGGCATACCCTGATGACCTAAAGCATTCCATCAGGCCTCAGCTCTCAGAGAGCTCCTGACCCCTATAGTGCCTCAGACAAAACTGTAGCCCATGAGGATTTTAGGGGCATTCCAGGTCCAGACTTTATCAGTGTGCATCAATCAGCATTGTAGAAAGCTATCTTCTGTGTCCAACAGTCATCACCATCTCAATCAGAGCAGCTTTTACCATCCATAAAACGTCCTGAGATCCCTGCTATCTCATCACAGAAGGAGGTGGTGGGGAGGGTCATCAGACCCTGCCCTGAGATCTCAGCCTCACCCCTGCAGCTCCCTGCTGAACACAATTCTGCCCCAGGTGGATATAGTCTTCTGCTCTCAGCAGGTGATAGAGTACACAGTGGGTAGAAGCTTCACTACCCTGGGTACTTACTCCCTATAGGCTGTAGTCGTGGAGACATTATCATCCATGATGGAGTGACTCGTTGGTAACCCCTCATCCATGTTCTTTAAGTAAGCCCCAGTAAACTCATTGGTTCACCAAGTTGGGCTTGGGTGGAACCATCGTATTGGTATGTTGTTGGCACTGTGTCTGAGTGGACAAACATGTGTTCATATCTCCAGGAATAGATCATCCAACAGTCCGTATAATCCTGTACTGGTTGGTTTTATGTGTCAACTTGACACAGGCTGGAGTTATCACAGAGAAAGGAGCTTCAGCTGGGGAAGTGCCTCCATGAGATCCAGCTGTGGGGCATTTTCTCAGTTAGTGATCAAGTAGGTAGAGCCCTTTATGGGTGGTGCCATCCCTGGGCTGGAAGTCTTGGGTCCTATAAGAAAGCAGGCTGAGCAAGCCAGGGGAATGAAGCCAGTAAGGAATATCTCTCCATGGCCTCTGCGTCAGTTCCTGCTTCCTGACCTGCTTGAGTTCCAGTCCTGACTTCCTCTGGTGATCAACAGCAATGTGGAAGTAAGCTAAATAAACCCTTTCCTCCCCAACTTGCTTCTTGGTCATGGTGTTTGTGCAGGAATAGAAACCCTGACTAAGACAAATCCAAACCACTGCCAAGCTATAGAAATCATCACACCCGAGAAGCACTTCCCCCAACTTCCCAGTTGACCTCTGCCCTCAAATGTTCATTTTGTATGGTCTAGAATTTCAAACAAGTGGGCATATTCTGTATTCCTGGTTCTGGCCACATGCTGTTTCTGATTACCTTCATGTTTTGTGGTCTATCTGTAAGCTATTTCTCTCACTACTGGGTCAAATTCATTTAATAAGAAACTGTTTGCTTAATGTACTATCTACAAGGGTGAACTTCTAGGATTAAATATTGAGTTTTCAAGAACACACACTGATAGCTTTTATAATTTGTGGACATAGAAACATTGGAATATGCCACACAAAAATCCTCTGATCTTATTTCTCTGAAAAAAATTCTAAAATTGGTCCATGCTGACTCCAAATCTAGGTTCCCTATTCACTCTGCAATACAAGATCTTGGGCATAAGACAGTGAACTCACCCTGGAGATTTAGGGAAATGGCTCAGAGTGGAAATTTCACTGTGCAAACAGGAAGACCTGAGTTTGATCCCCAGAACCATGTAAAAAAAATCACAGAGCAAATAGGTCTAGAATCAGTTTTCCCTAACCCAAATCCTTTCTCCACTTCGTATCTACTCCACTTCCCTTTTATACAATCTGAGAATAAAAATGCTAATTTATCAGTTGCTGTAAGGATCAATGAAATAACCTATTTAAACTGCCTACTGCCACGGGGACAGTAGTTTATAATCACAGATATTATCATTATTGTCACCATCTGTCTCTCTCCAAGACAGGAGGTCAATTCATTTTCCATTCAGATTCTCCAGTGCTGCAATTTGAAACCTCCCAAATCCTGAGGGAGAATATGATTGCGCCTAATAGATAGGAGGAATCCCTAACCCCATGACCTCCCTTCCAATTAGTCTCCATCTCAGGCCTGAATTTACTCCCAAATAGGAGCCGCCACTGAACAGAAACCGCCTTCCTTATGCTTGGGAAGACTTGAGGGAAGAAGCATTAGAGATGTCTAAAAACCAAATGAAATCCCTCAAAGGGCATAGGATGATCAAATAAAATCCAGAAGCAGCCCCACATTCTCACATGATGTTAGCCCATAGCACCATCGTGTTCCTATCCAAAGGGGAAAGACAGATTACTCCGTAAAAGACAACAAGAGGGAAGCCATCTGGAGAGATGCACCAAAGTCTCATTTCACACCTTGCAGTAAAACAAATTCCAGATGGATCAAAGACTTAAGTATAAAATAACGGAACCATTAAAATGCTAAAAGAAGGGGTGGAAATAATTTTTAAAAAATCTTGAAAAACAAAATATTTGGAGCTATTTTAAATCACAATCCACACATAACATATATTTAAACAAGTAATTTCTGACTTTAAAAGTGAAGTTTTAAGATTTTCATTTTAGTTTTTTGTTTATGTGTACGTGAGTGCTTGTGTGAATGTATGTGCATATGTGCCCATGGGGTCAGAAGAGAGTGTCAGATCCCTGGGACTGTAGTTACAGGTGATTGTGAGTATAAGCCTCTCTTGGTAGGTGCCATGGATTAAACCATGATCCTCTGCCAAGGCAGCAAGTGCTCTTAACTGCTGGGTCATTTCTGTGATCTCAAAGAACTTTTAAAAGATACTTAGAAACTGGGTAAACCAGAAAAATGGTCATTTTCTAAAATTAAATCAGTATGTTAAACAACTACAAGCATGCTAAGGCTCTGACTTAGTGGTGGGACTCACCCAACAAGCATGAGGTCCTGAGTTCAAAATAACAATAACAATATCAATAATAATAATAGACAATCAACAACTTAATAGAAAAGTAAACCAAGTTGCTTTCAGCTAAAGAAAATGGATAAGTGGTTTTTAAACACACAAAAATATGCTCACCCATGCTAATTACAAAATAAACACAAATGTAAAGTATAGCAGCATAATTTTAACTGGCAAAAATCAAAATGTTTGATAACAAGCTGTAGCGTCAAGATTGTGGGGAAACAACCATTCTCTTAATTGCATGTGAGATGATAAATGGATAAACAGCTCTGAAGAGCAATTTGGCACAAACTTTTAAAGTTAAAAATGTACATACCATGTGACCCAGAAATTACACTGGAAAAAAAAGTTATCCTCCAATCACACTTGAACTTGTATGAAATGCTGTAATTATAACGATTATTCACAACACTGCTTCTAACACTGAAGAGCAAGGCATCACCTAAGAACTAAAATTGATGATGACAGATCTATGTAGTAAGTGCTGCTCTTTGTAGGGGGTGCTCCTCTTTGTAGAGGGTACTCCTCTCTGTAGGGGTGATCCTCTTTGTAGAGGGTGCTCCTCTTTGTAGAGGGTACTCCTTTTTGATTGGGGTGCTCCTCTTTGTAGGGGTGCTCCTCTCTGCAGGGGTGATCCTCTTTGTAGAGGGTACCCCTCTTTGTAGGGTGTGCTCATCTTTGTAGGGGGTGCTCCTCTTTGTAGAGGGTACTCCTCTTTAATTGGGGTACCCCTCTTTGT
>JADRCC010130029.1:0-13331 GCA_019843855.1 Hylomyscus alleni
TTTATACATTCAGAGTCACCAACAGAATATGAATACTAATGCTAAGGCTTGATTAAGACTCTCCTCAGTCAAATGCATATCCAAATATATAGTTTTTCTTAATCTTTCCTCAATCATTGTGTTTATTTCAATAATTTCTTAATCATTGTGCTTAAAATCTATGTTAATAAATTGTGATTTTCATTGAAAAGTCAAAAATGACTGTGTACATATCAATGAATGATATAGCTAGGCTATATGGTAATTCTGTATTTTCATTTGATTTTAAGAAACTTGCACATTGATTTTCCTAGTAAAGCACCAGTTTATATTCCTACTATAACTTGCTCTTTCCAAACTCACCTGACCACATTGTTTTGTTATTGGTTTTCTTGACTACATGAGTTTGGATTTTAATTTGCATTTCTTCCATGACTAAACAATTGAACACATTTAAAATTATTTATCAGTCGTTTTTTTTTATTTCTTCTGACAACTCTCTGTTCAGTCATTTCATTCATTTGTCATTGGACTATTTTCTTGATTTTTAGTGTCATGAAATCTTAGTAAGTCTGAATATTCATGCTCTGCCAGATATTGTACTGGCAATATTTTTCCTATTTTGTAGTCATATCTCCATTCAATAAACTGTCTCCTTTATGGTTCTAAAGATTCTTAATTTCATGAGGTCTCTTTTGTTGATTTTTGGTATTATTTCCTGAGTATCTAAATTTGTATTCAGAAAGTCCTTTCCTATTCCTAGACCTGAATTACTTTGTCTAATTTTTTCTCTCAAAGATTCAGAGTTACATGGTTTTTGTTGCTGTTGTTGTTTTCTTCTCTTTTTGCTTTCCCAAGACACAAGTTCCTCTATGAAGCCCTGGCAGTCCAAGAACTTGCTCTGTATCCCAGGCTTGCCATGAATTCAGATGACCACCTCACTCTGCTTCCTGAGTTCTAGGATCAATGGTGTGAATCTCCATGTCTGTCTCAGAGCTTCAAGCCTCACATTATGATGCTTGATTTATTTGTAGTTAATTTTGTAAATTTTAATAATAAATTCAAGTTATAATATCTTCATCAATATGTAAAAACCATGTGTGCTATCCTTTATATTTATAGATTTGTTCTCAATTTTTCCACATGAAATCATAGGCCCATCATGTAAAGTACTCAAAAAATGAAAATTTATTTTGTATTCATAATGTCTTCTTTCATAACTTAGCTAACCATGCAGGGTTGGTGAAAATATATCATAGATCTTAGGGGGAGTTTACTAGCACTGATTTACTAATCTTGCATAATCCCTAACAAAAGCATATAAACATTTGTGGTTTTACCAACAGATAAGTAAATATATTCCTCACACCTCAACAGAGAAACTTCTCTTTACAGCAGGCAGATACCATTACAGAAAACCACAAGAAATCAAAATACATACAAATAGCATTTTGAATAATGAGAATGTTATGTTCATGTATTTAGAAGTTTATAATTTTGTATTATGTACATATATATATATAATTAGGAAATTGTAAATTTATTAGGTAGTATTTTTTATATATCATATTATTCTTGTATTATTAATATATAAATTTTATTTATTTATGTATTTATATGTGTATGTTCAAAGGAGCACTGGTTATTCCTTCAAAGAAACTGGATACAATTCTTAGCACTCACATGGTGGCTCTCAACACTCTACAATTTCAGTTCCAGGACATACACATGCTACATATACATACATGAAGGCAAAGCATCTATATACACAAAATAAAGTATTTCTTTTAAGATACACTTAAACTGGTCTACCTGCCTTTACCTCCAGAGTTCTGGGATTACAGATGTATGCCCCTAGGCTGGGTTCATGTAACACTGGAGATTGAATTCAGGACTTTGTGCATACTTGATAAGTACCTTACATTTTCCAGGTTCTGTTTCAGTTATCTTAAATAACCAATAGATTTTAGGTACAATGTAAAGGCCTTCATATCCCATTCATCGTACTTAAAGAAACTATTAGCCAGGTGTGGCAGCATACACACTTAGACTCAGAATTCAGGAGGCAGAGGCAGGTGTATATATGTGAGATTGAGACCAGTCTGGTCTACAGAGGGAGAACCAGGATTTTCTGACCTAAAAATGTACTCTTTTGTCAAAAACAAAGAAAGCTTTTTCTGAAATTATTTTAATATTTTTATACTTGAGCAAAATTTTTATACATTATGAGCAAAAATGTGTTCAGTATATTTTTAAAAATATTCTTAACTTTTATCAAGATTACAGATTTGAACATTTAGGTATAGTTCCAACTAATTTTACCTACACTATTAACACATTTCCATGATGATAAAACACATTATTTTCAACCATTGGGAATCTGGACGCCCTTGACAAGAAGGCATGAATGAATTATTATTACTGATGTTATGATGTGCTTACAGCATGTCTGTCCTCTGAGAAGCCTATTAAACAGCTGACTTAGAAAAAAGCAGATACTTACACTCAACCATTTAACTGAAGATGGGGACCACTGTGGTTGAAATAGGGAAAGAATTCAAGAAGCTGAGAAACAGCTGTTCAGAGCGCAATCTGCTTTTCTAGAGGTCCTGAGTTCGACTCCCAGCAACCCCACATACATACATAAAATAAATAAGTCTTAAAAAAAATAAGCTGAGAAGGAGTGCGATCCCATAGGAAGACTAGAAATTTCAACTAACCCAGACCCCTGAGATATCTCAGACACTGAGCCACCAAAAATACAGCATAAAAAACGCAGTCCAAGGACTTGACCCATATACAGTAGAGGACTGCCAAGTCTCTCCTTAGTGGGGTGTGACACACCTAAACCTCAAGATACTTGAGAAACCTTGGAATGGAGAATCATGGCAGAGGAGTATCCTCTTGGAGACAGGGGGAAGAGAGATGAGATGAGAAAATGCAAGAGGGTAGACTAGAAGAGGAGGAGTGAGTTGAGTGTAAAAAATAAGAATAATAATAATTTTTTTAAAAAAGGATATCATAAAAATAGAAATAAATGGATTGAACTAGAAGTATTATCATGAATGGGGCAACACAGAGATTAATGGACAGTGATGTTATATACTCAGTTATAAGTGAATATTAGCCATAAATTACAGTACCTCTGCTACATTCCAATGAGAAAACAGTAAAGAAAGGCCCAAAGAAGGATGCTTGAATCTCATTTAGAAGGTAGAAGTAAAATAGACATAGTGTTTTAATTATTATGTGTTTAGGGGACTACTTTTCAGGATCAATGTATGTTGTATTCAATTTCCTTCTTGTACCTTAATAGTCACGACATAGGAAATTTTTCTTCTATAATTTTCTTACAAATATTTTCTGGGAAACCATCCTAACAGTCTGCAAATATGCCCTGGTCATACACTCAGAAACAGCATGAGTCCCAGGGAGTCTGCTATAATCATGGCCACTGGTGAGAAACCCCACTCCAATACCTGTCATAGCTGGGACTACCAGAGAGGCCAACTGTAGCTTGATCTTTCTACTCTACCTACAGAGACACATATTCCTTCTGGTATATCCCTTACTAGAGACAGCACTATTTGACTCACAGAATACCTGCTCTACCCCACTTCACAGAGGTGCACCTTCTTACAAGGAGGTACAGGCTCAAGTAGAAGAAAAACTACAGTTAACAACAGAGATAAAAAGGTGTCAAGAGATAAGCATCTATACATAAGCCACAGAAACCAATGCCATGTGGCATCATAATGACCAAGTTCTCCCACCACAGCAAGCCCTGGATACTCTAACACACCAGAAAAGCTAGAGTCTGACCTAAAATACCATCTCATGAAGTTGATAGTGGACTTTCATTAGAAGACAAATAACATGCTTAAAGTTACACAAGAGGGATTCCAGTTTCCATTTGTGCTCCAAAGCTAAGATTGTCCCATATTCCTCCATACCCAAATCCTGCCCAGAGAGAGCTGGACTCCCCAGGAATGCTGACACACATAAGATTACAGGCTCACAGGCAAAAAAGAACAACCTCCAGTCAGCAACGGCAAGACCAAGTAACACCAGAGATAACCAGATGGCTAGAGGCAAGCATAAGAACCTGAGAAACAGAAACCAAATCTTACAGTTATTTGTAATTCCAGTCCCAGGGTATTTGATGTCTTCTTTAGGATTCTTCAGGCACTGCATGCACACACCCTCATTTAAAGCTTCTATATACATAATATAAAAATAAAAATTATTTTTATTGAAAGAGCCTCCTCTAGGGATAGTGGCACAGACCTTTAAACCGCAGCATCCAAGAGGAAAATAAAATAGGATCCCAATATTTGAGGCCATCTTTGTTTACATAATCTGTCCTAATATGGCCAGGGTTATATATAGGTACCTTGTCTTGAAAGAAAGGAATGAAAGAGAGAAGGAAGGAAAGAAAGGAAGGAAGAAGGAATTCTTTCATAAGAAAGAAATACCCATTTACTTGCATTTTAGTTAATTATTTTCTATTCCTTTCACTCTCTACTTTTTTCTTCCTTCCTTTTTTTATTCTCTCTTTCTTTACTTCCTCTTTGTATTCCTTCCTTCCTCTTTTCCTCTGATAAGGTCATTCTGTGTAGCCTAGGTTAGCTTCAAATACATTATTCTATTGCTATAGTCTAAACATGCTAGCATAACAGACAGGAGTTACCATACCTTGTGTGCTCTCGTATTCTTCTTTGATTATTTGTCTAAATTTTATGTAATGAGCATGTACTAATTTTGAACACTAAGTGTAATTTTCCAAAAATTGTGCACTGAACAGGATTTTTATATCATTTAATATACCTAGTCATTCTTACATACATGTACATATATAAAATTAGAAAAAGTACACACATACAAGGAAGAACCTGAAATATTTGACTTTCTAAGCCTGAGTCATCTCACTTATTATAATTTTCAGTTCCCTCCACTTTCCTGTACATTTTACCATTTCATTTTCTCTATGGATGTAATGAATTCCATTGTGTGTTGGACCATATTTTCTTTATCCACTCACCAGTTGATGGAAATTTGAGCTCATTCCAATTCCTAGACTCCATCTACTGTTGGAATATCACAGTATTTGCTCCAACTTAGTATCTATTACTGTGACCTACAATAGTTGTAGTTAAAAGACATGTCTAGTGAAAGCAGGATAGTAAGTTGGGGACACATGGTAAGACAGAAAGGAACAGAGTTTCTGATTCCAGTGTCTGGTTGAAAATTAATACCAGCTGAGAATCTAACACAATTAGAGACAATGTTTAAAGGCCTCATTCCAATTATAATTCAGTTTTCTAAGAATCTAACCACAAATACCCTATAGAGAAAGACATTTTCCCCTGAACCATGTGTCAATCATAGCAGACCCTGCTTCTCACTTATCATCTAGTTTTCCTACCTACCTACCTATCTACCTACACAGACACAAACATACACACACACATACAACACCTTCTGATCTACCCTATATACAATTATTTATTCAACAAGGCCATGGGACTTTATTATTAAACACTCTCTGAGTGTTAAATTCAGAGTCACCAATAGGATATAAATACTATTACTAAGGCATAATTGTCTTTTTAGACAAGCCCATATCCAAATATATAGGTTTTACTTATTCTTTCCTCAACGATTTTGTTGATTTAAATAATTTCATAATCACTGTGCTAAAAATATATGTTAATTAACTGAGTTTTGTTGAAAAGTCAAAATTATCTGTGTACTTGTCAAGCAGTGATATAGCTTGGTCATATTGTAATTCTTTTTTTTTCATTTGGTTCCTAGGAACTTGCACATTGCTTTTTCTAGTAAAGCATCAGTTTACATTCCTACCATCACTTCCACTTGCCACATTCACTTGACCACATCCTTTCATAATGTATTTTCTTGACTATGTGAGTTGGGATTTGCATTTTCCCAATGACTAGTCAGAATGGCTAAAATCAAAATATCACATAACAGAAGATGCTAGCAAGCATGTGGAGAAAGAGTAACACCCCTCTATTGCTGATACAACCCCTCAGGAAATTGGACATAGTATTAACAGAGGATCCAACTATACCACACCTGGGCAAATACCCAGAAGATGCTACCACATGCAATAAGGACACATGTTTCACTCTGTTCATAGCAGCCTTATATGTCATAGCCTGGATCCGGAAATAACCCAGATGTCCTTCAGCAGAGGAATTGATATGTGGCACAATTGCACAATGGAATACTACCCAGCTATTAAATACAATGAATTCCTGAAATTCTTAGGCAAAGGGATAGAATTTGTAAATATCATCCTAAGCAAGGTAACCCAATCACAATGAATGCACAATTTATGTCACATATTCTGTATCAATTCCTCGGCAGCTTGGAAGATTATAAACTCTGTGATCAAACAAGAAAATAATTCTGTTGATGTGTCCTCTCTGCTACACACCATTTTGGTCACAGTACACATTGGAAATTCCTGTTCATTTGTGATATTTACAATCAGGGGAATAGAATAGTGTTGCTGCCTTAAACAACAGACATGTTATAATGGGGCAAAGGCATCCACAGTGTACAGCATAGCTCCACAGTCCAAGATTGTATCCCACACTATCAGCAATGTCTAAGTGAAGACATTCAACACCAGCTACCATAAATATGATTACTGATAGGTCTGTAATACATAATGTAGTGATGATTCTCTACTTAGGTGTCAGCTTACATACAAACAGTACTCCCTATTCAAGACTTAGGACACCAGACAAAGACCTTATGTGACTGTTACACTCAAAGAAATTGGGAGACAGTGTACAGAAGAAAGAATGCTTTGCTCTAGGCATATTATACAGGAATATCCAATTAAAAAGTGAAAAACAGAAGGTAGACATGGGGTTGTCAGAATTAATGTAGCATGCCACTGCTTGAGGAATTATCTTGCATATTTTGTACTAACAATAAAAGAGAGATAGACCCGCAATTGTGGGTGTGAACCAAGTAAACTAGATTCTCAGCGATGATAAGTGACAGCTCATACAGGAAAGCCATGGCCAGTCCTAGTCTTGTGTAACTTGGTTTAACAATCATGGAGGTCTGAGATAGAATATCATGAGGTAAATCTGGTCTAAGATCAACAAATCAAGATGTATGCCTAAAGGTGAAATTTGATGGTGAATTATACCTGATGGCCTGGCAGGATTATATCTAGAAGCTCTCCCCATGTGGAAAGCAGTGCTGCAGAACAATGACAAGAGGGGCCTTGGAAGGTTTAAATGTGGCTGTAGGATCACATTCTGCAGTTATTAGCATTGAAAGCTTGTGTGTATTCTGAATATAGAGTAGTAGTCTGAAGTCTGTAGAAAGCAGTGGAAGAACAGAATCTGGGAGATCCTGCCCAGATATGATCAACTATCATAGGCTGTTCAGTGTACAGAAGATTCAGGTGGGAATTTGTGTGGACTATCAAGAAAAATGGAAGGTCCAGTTGTTGTAGGACTAGAACTTGCTCTCCATTTATAAATATTGTATAGACTAGCTTGGTTTTTAGGGAATCAACAAAGAATTACTCTGCAAGAGATCATAGACAGGACAATAAGTTTTGGAATGTGAGGATGGTGGTAACAGCCAATGTTCCTAAGGGTGTCCCACTGGAAAGAAGTCTGATCTATGCTTCACTGGCTGGCAGAGATGAATAGCTATATTTAGTCTTGAGGCAATAGCCAGGTAAAGCCCCTTGTGACCATACCTAGGTCTGGAAATGGAGGCGTTTCTCTGAGGAAAAATAATATTCACACCTCATTATCCCAATGTGCTGAATAATGGGTAACTCAGGAAGTAGGTATCAGAAATTAGAAAACCTTTGGGAGTTAGTTCTATAAGAACTCAATATCGCAGTCCAGTGAAGATTTTATATCACCAGGGTAAGGCTATGGAATATGGGCATGGAACTGGAAGGAGAATCAACACACAAACCTGTTCATTTTCTGTGCCCACAGATTTATAACTTGGCAGTGTAGCAATGGACCAGGCAAGCATGGTTCCAGACATGACCAGGGAATGAATGATACTGCATTGAAGAGTTACCATAAGATTTAATTCTTGGAGAATGGGAATGGCCCTTTCTAATTAGGTTAGGATCAGTCCATTTGTCATGTCTGATGGGAGGTCTGGGTATATACAATCAGACGTGGTAGGTGCATATGATGCATGGAGATTGTATCTGTGGAATTTAACAGGGAAAGCCAGCTACATTGGAGTGAAGAATGTTGGTCCAATTAGATTCATAGACTTGAATTCTGTGTAATCAGTGGTTGAAACTATTATCAGGGGTATCATTCTTGGAGTAGGTGTGGACTTGTTGGAGAAAGTGTGTCACTTTAAAGTATATTTTTAGATCTCACATGCTCAGGCTATGCCTATTTTGGCTCAAAATCTCCTGCTTCTGCCTGAAGATCCAGATTAAAATTAACACCTACTTCTCAAGAATCACATCTGTACTCATGGCATCCCCTCTACCTTCTTTCCATGAGCAAAGAGACTGAATATCTGAACTGAAAGCCAGACTCAACTAAAGGTTTTACTTTACAAGATGTGATGTCGTTCAAGGACACTCTATCAACTTTAGAATTGCTGTTAGGTTTTGCCTTTTTCCATTGCCTCTCACTTGCTAAAGCATTAAATTACATTCATAAAACCAACTCCCAGGGTATAGTCACTTATGGTGGACAATGGCTTGCACCTGAGACTGATTACCAATGTCCAACCTTAAAACATGAAGGTCCCATGTGTGTCTTTATGTGAATTTGGGGAATTCTTGGTAGTTCCTCACCCATAACTGAAAATTCTCTCTGTGCAACCAGAGATAGTCACTGGAAATTGGAGATAGCACAGTTGTGCTTGGTTCAGTAAAATCTGCAGACATTTCATAGATGTAACTATGCCTAGCAATGTAGGGATGGTGCTGGCACATAGGACCTGGAACACTCACAGTTTAAACAAGTAGTACAACTATACAGCAATAGCTAGAAGCTGAGAAGTTGAGATTGTGTGGGCAGTTTTTATTTTTTTAATAATCTTTTGAAAATTGTCACACAGCTTAATGACCAGAGGTTAGGCTGTCAGAGTGCTTATGAGACTGTATGAGGATGCTATGGGGAGATAAATGGGTAAAGTTGGATTATCATGTAGAAACTGATGGGAGGGTCTTCAGCAACTGTTTGACTGAGCTAAGTCTGGAAGGATGGGGAAACTTCTCCCACAATTCCTTGAAGTTCACAGGGCAAATATGGCAAGAAAGGTGTTCATTCAGAAGTACATGTGGGAATAGAGAGTTGGCAAAAACAATTTTTTATGAATTTTTTAAAATTTATTTTATAATTAGATATTTTCTTTATTTACATTTCAAATGTTGTCCCCTGTCCTGGTTTCCCGTCCAAAAAACCTCTAGTCCCTCTTTCCTCCCCTTGATCACCAATCTACCCTCTCCCACTTCCTGGCCCTGGCATTCCCCTACACTGGGGCATAAAGCCTTCTCAGGACCAAGGGCTTCTCCTCCCACTGATGACCAACTAGGCCATACTCTGCTACATATGCAGCTGAATCCATGAGTCCCACTATGTATACTCATTGATTGGTGGTTTAGTCCCAGGGAGCTCTAGTAGTACTGGTTAGTTCATATCGCTGTTTTTCCTATGAGACTGTAAGACAATTAAATTACATTAAATTACATTAAATTTAACGTAATATAAATTTAAGACAATTTATATTCAAAACACAAGGGTAGAAATTTTATAGAAGTGCTAGATTGTGGGCTATGAAGTAGCTCTGGATGTCACAAGGTAACATTGTTGTACATTTTGACCATGTGAAGCTGGACCCTGGAGCATCTGAAGCATGGGCTGTAGCTGGAGGATGATTTTCCAGGTCTTGTGTTCTGTCAAACCTGCTATGAAACCTGTGAATCTAAATTAAGAACATGAAAAGTTGTGATGGTGATAATATGCTTGTTTCTGGGAATTGAAATTGAGAAAACATTATAGGAAATGTATGACCTGAGTTAGGACTGGTAGTGATTGGTACCCACGCTCCAGGAGAATGCTTCTAAGAAAAGCCAATCTTTCATCAGAACATCAAGATCTATTTCTAGATTTCATAAATGGCTAATTGGTGCTATTTTTGGTGTAACTATCAGTGAAAACTCTTACCTGTGCTTCAGGGCAGTAGGAAGGTGTGGGAGTGAGAAGATGTGAATGTTAGTTAAGAGTCTGCAGAACTGAAGAGAAAAATCAGAGTGTTTAAATGGTATTGGCTCTAAAAATTTCCTGGATACGTGATGTTTTTGCAGAACCTGCCATGAAAAACTGGTATAGGGCCAACTTGACAATAGACAACTATCCAATGATGGTCCTGAATGAATGGAGCTCAACAGATAAAGCCAGTATAATAGACCTTTGAAAACAGAGGTAGGTTTTAGAGTATGAAATTGACACAGTCAGTATTGGTCATGGGGGTAATTCCAAAGACATCCAAGGACAAACACTTTGGTGACAGGAATTAGAGACAGGGCATAAAAGAAATATAATTTCAATAATGACTGTGATGAGAACTAGATGAAATACATGCATTGTCAGGGAGATTGCAAGAAGAAGAATGTGCTGAGTATCAGTCATTAATAAACAGAGAAATACAACACATGTACTCTAGGACATGGGGGAGGGCTGGTGTTAGGAAATGGCAGTAGAGTGCCAGATTCATATTCAGGCTTGCCCATAAAGGAACCACATGTGTAATCTGCACATACTTAGCTAGTATAAATTTTCCATTATGGCTGTTTGTGGACTCACTACTGGGAAACTCACCAGGAAACTCTGTACAGTACTGCATAACTCAAGCAAAGCACAAAATGGTGATGAAAACACTGGAAGGCAAAGGACTTTAGATCGCATTATGAAAACCTGGTACATGCACTGTCCATGAAAAAGAGTAACAAGCAAAGGGATGGCACAGGACATTGGAAACTAGATAAACAAATGAAAAACTTAGAATTACAACCTTCATATTAGGACATAGGGTGAGATTGTGTTCATCACATGGATTGGAAAGATACAGTGATGCTCTTCAAGAAAAATATGTTGAGAATAGTTTACACTCAAAATTATGCCTTAGCATATATGAGTATAAAGGATATCTTGGTTCTCCAGGAATTTAAGAGACAGTACAAAATGTGTGTGACCATAAATAACCTGGCACAGTGACAAGAGAACTGGAAATGGAGAGTCATGAGAGCTCCCCAACAAGAGAAAATGGATGAGCCAAATGTATACTCATACTTGGAATAACATTGTTGGGCTTTAATCTGGAAATCTTACTATAAAGCAGGGCAGGACATATACACTCCACCACTGTGAGAACCAATGTCATGAGTCTAGGAAGAAATCTAGAGGCAAGAACAAAAGCAGATAACACTAACGAATATAAGATAATGCTTTTCACTCAATATGTACCTCAGCTTTCCTTATTGTACAGCCCAGAACCACTTCCCAAAGGGGGCAATACTCAGAGAGGGCTCCAAACTACCTTAAGAATCAGTAGTCAAGGGAGCTCTCAACATGCTTTTCTATAGATTATTCTTGGATAAGTGGATTAAATTGAGGTTTCTATTTCTCAGATGATTCTAGAATGTGTCAAATTATCATAACACAGACCATCATTGTGAGACTCTATCACACCTGGAAGAAGGATGTGGAAGCATGGTACTGAATCTGATGAAAACATGATGGAAGATTCTGTGGTTAATTGAATCCAGACAAACATTCTGAGAGTTTCAATGTCAGTCAATAGTGGGTCAGTACTGGAAGTACAGCAGATATGTCTGGAGAAGTACTGTCTGGAAAGGTAGATACAGCAGAATTGAACTTTGGCTTGGGAATTCTCAACAGGGAAATCCAGTGCAGCTGCTATGTGACCAAGGGGAGGACTGTGAGTAGGAGATGTCACTGGAGGGCACTGTTTAGATTTGCCCTCAAAGTGTAAACTTGTGTAATCTATAGATGTTTAGAGAAGTCTTCCACCAATGGAGATTACTATAATGGACTCATTACTTAGTGAACACAGCTGTAAATTAGTTCCAGGAATGGATGAGGGAAACTAAGCATCAAAGGTAAGGAGGGAACTAGAAGTCCAAGTAGATCTCTTCATGCATACTGGTTTTGGTCCTTGCCTTTGATAAACAGGACTGGGAATGTAGAAACAGGAAATGATGCAGGGTCTAGACAATCAATTAAAGAAATTATAAGCTAATGCTCCATGATGTGATCAATAGTAGGTGTTGTATTCATGGTGTGGACAGAAGATATTCACTGATACTATTCAGGTGAAGATGTTTATAGAAATCTGCATCCATTGTTAGGCCTTACAATGTATGGGTGGTATGGGTATCTTGCTTCTCCAGAGATTCAAAAGAAATAGTGCAGGATCTGTGTGACCAGAATTACCCTGGCACAGTGAGGATACCATGGGAAGGGGAACTTCTGTAGAGTTCACCACCAATAGACAATGACTGAGCTGTATATCTCCAAATACAGTGAAACACAGTGGGGTTTCTATCTGGGAAAGCTTGCCTTAGTAAGCAGTGCAGGAAATTCACTGCCCATTACTCTGAGTACTAAGATCAGGAATCTAGTAAGAAACATAGAAGCAAGAAAAGTAGATACCACTAAGAAGCACTATACAATGCTTTGCACCCAATAAGTACCTTGTCTTCCCTTCTTCTACACAGAACCACCTCCCAAATCTTGGTACTCCACACTATCATGAGAATCACAGGATCACAGAGACACTTGGACTCTGAGGAGTTCTGACTCAACCAGGATCACAGTAAGGGCAGGCTCCAGTCTGATTTAACAAGGGCAGGTAGCACTAGATGTAACCAGAAGTCGGTTGGGGGGGCAAGCGTAAGTAAATAAACAACACAAACCAAAGTTACTTGGTATCATTCGAACCCAATTCTCCCACCATAACATGTCCCAGATACACCATCACATTGGAAATGCAAGTTTCAGATCTAAAATCACTTCTCATGGTGATGATACAGGACTTTAAGAAAGACATAAATAGTACCCTCAAAGAAATACAGGAGCACACAGGAAACAGCTAGAAGCCCTTAAAGAGGAAACACAAAATTCCCTTAAAGAACTACCGGAAAACACAATCAAACAGGTGAAGGAAATGAACAAAACCATCCAGAATCTAAAAATGGAAATAGAAACAATATAGAAATCAGAAAGAGAGACAACCCTAGAGATACAAACCCTAGGAAAGAAATCAGGAGTCATAGATGCAAGCAT
>JADRCC010130054.1:0-14053 GCA_019843855.1 Hylomyscus alleni
AAAAAAAAAAAATTGGTCTCTTGCTGCAGCAATGCGAGTGGGAGCACCTGGAGTGCGAGCTCGGAACGAGAATCCACGAGTTGTAAGAAAATGGCAGACAAGCTGGACACAGGGAAAATTGCCAGCTTTGATAAGGCCAAGCTGAAGAAAACTGAGACGATGGAGAACACCCTGCCAACCAAAGAGAGCCTCGTGGGTGCCTCACCCACACCGTATTTGTGGGTTGGGTGTGGGGGGCTGTAAGGTAGCGCCATTCTCCAATGACTACATCCTGCCCTTCGCAGCCATTGAACTGGAAAAGAGGAATGAAATCTCCTAAAAGCCTAGGAAGATTTCCCCACCCCACCTCACCCCACCCTGTCATCTCCAAGACCCCCTTGTGATGTGGAGGAAGAGCCACAAGCTGCACTGTGAACCCGGGCACTCCGAGCTGATGCCACCGGCCTGCGGGTCTCTGAAGGGGACCCCTCCACTAATCAGACTGCCAAATTTTACCGGTTTGCCCTGGGATATTATAGAAAATTATTTGTATGATTGATAAATATATGAGCCTGGTGGTGGTGGTGGTGCACGCCTTTAATTCCAGCACTTTGGGACACAGAGGCAGGTGGATCTCTGTGAGTTCGAGATCAGCAGTCTACACAGAGAAACCCTGTCTCAAAAAAATGAGAAAACAACAAAAATTATTAGTGTGTGTGTGTGTGCACTTGCACGCACACGAATGAGTGCTTTACCACATGTGGAGGTCAGAAAATCCGGAGTAGTCATTCTCTCCTTCCTCCCTGTGGGGTCAGGGGTTGAATTCAGGCCTGTACAGGCCTCTACTCAATGAGCCATCTTGCCTGCCTAAGGGTAGTTTCTTACTGGGTGGTCAAGTTGCCTAACTTGGAGCGACTTGGTTTTGTCTCTAGCATGGAGAGTGGGTCTAGTAGAGCAGGGTTCCAATCTCAGCAGCCCTTCAGGCTGACAGTGGAGTCTAGAGAATTCAAGACCTGCCTGGGCCACAGAGTCCAGGGTACAAGGCTGCATCTCACAGACTTAGCCTAGTTTAGTTTGCCTCCTATAGGAATCAGGCCTAGGCCCCTCTTTTCCCACTATGGCGGCCTCTAGGCAGAACAGGAAGAAACCACCCAGGGGCTGGATGCCGGAGGAAGCATGCAACCAGATGCCGTGGTCTCGAGAAAACTGGTTTGAATCCTGCTTACAACTTCTCTCACCTCTCCGTATTCTAGGTGTGTCTAAGAAGGCCCTGCTTGTCCAGTTCCTCTGAGGAGGTGGCACTGGGTGAGGACAGTGGTGGGGCCTGATGTCAGGCAGCTCACATCTAGGTTCGGCTTCCCTTTAGGGCAAGGGCTGGCCTTAACCAGGACCTTCTCTCAGTCCCACAAAAGGATGTGGGAGTCAGCTTGTGGGCAGCAGGGAATCCAGCTGTGTGGGAATGAGGCTTTCCCACATCAGGATGGGTGGGTGGGGGTATTTAGCCTCTGGGAACAAACAGAAGGATCTGGAGGGGAGGGACCCGAGATACAGACACCCCGAAGATGAAGTGACCTTCCTTAGAAGAGTGTGGCTGGGGTCACTCTGAGTAGCATATTTCTGGCTGTCCTGGGATTCACTTTGTAGCCAAGTTTTTGGCCTTGGAACCTACAGAGATCCTCCAGCCTTGGCTGGAAGGCTGGGGTTAAAGCCACCACACTTGGTTCATTGCTGATTCCAAAAGAAGAAAATGTATAGTGTGGTGAGTGAGGGTGGTGCAGAGACCAGTCCGGACCCACAGGGCTGACCCCTCCCACCCTGCACAGGAGGACAGTTCTGGACTTTTGTGTATCTGGGTGTCCTTGGTCTCCAGCTGCCTCCTGCAGGCTGGTGGAAGAGAGCATGCTCAGGACTGCCTCCTCTCTCCCCTGGACATACACCTAGTTATAATCCGGGACTCTTTTCTTTGCAAAGACACCTCCTCAAACTGGTCTGTGGCCTGGAAGCTGCCCCACGTGTGAGCCTCCTTAAGAAGAAACAGCCGGGCAGTGGTGGCGCACGCCTTTAATGCCAGCGCTTGGGAGGCTGAGGCAGCCGGATTTCTGAGTTCGAGGCTAGCCTGGTCTACAGAGTGAGTTCCAGGACAGCCAGGGCTACACAGAGAAACCCTGTCTTGAAAAACCAAAAAAAAAAAAAAAAAAAAAAGAAATAAACAGCATTTTAAAAAGACAAAAACTTTTCCTGCCAACATAACTAAGATAATAAGCAACGAAGGTAAGTCACACACACATTCAATTCACCTTAGTGTAAGCAGGATCAATTCCTGCCGAGTACAGTAGAGACCCAAGGGCCTTATGTCTACCTAGGGTAATGACCGGGCCACCCTTACTGTCCACTGCCCTCCTTCCCATCGCTCCATGTCTGTTCACTTCTTCCTGACATCCCGAAGGTCTCGGGATCACGAGATGTTGCATCTAGCTTGAGTGTGCCCATACTGTTTTCCACTCATGAGCTTCGTCCACGCCGCGAACGCACCAGGGTCTCCCTGCTGTGCTTTGAGCACTCGGATTCCTCCAGCGGCCGCTGGCCTTAACGGCCCTGTGCAGCCCTTCCCAACCCAGAGGCAGGTGCGCACCCTCAACCTTTGTGAGTCCTTGTAGCCTCCCAGGGGGACTTGTGGCGCGACGAGCGCCGTCGCGCAGGACTGAGTCGCGCGGGTCAGGATGACCGTCAACTTTGTACTCAATCCTAGGGCTGAGACGCAAACCCCTGGGGACAGGGACACGAATGGGGCACAGAGCCGTGCGTACTCAGAGGGCTCGGCTCTCGGAGTAGGGTCCTGGGGCTCTAAGCTGGGGCGCGGAGGCGGCTCCTCCATGCTCCAATTGAGCCCTGGAAAAACCCGGGCGCGCGGGCAGGCCAGGGACGGCGGGAACAAAGGCGGCCGGGGCCGGATGCAGTCATGGAAAAACCCATCGGGGCGCCGGCGCGGGGGCGGCGCGCCTGGCAGCCACAGCATCTAGTCGGCCGCACGGGCGGGGCCGCTCACGGTTAAGAGTCACAGCGAACCAGGGGAGGCCCCGGGAGCGCGAAAAAAATGCGGGACGGGTCACTGGTCTCCGGAGTCACCACGCTCCGGGCGCTGCCACGCACCGCAGGCCCGCGATCGTGTACCAGGCTGGTACGTGCGGAGCTTTGCGCACGGCCCCCGATGGGTAGACGAAACCGCAGCGGCCACGTGGGGGGCGCGCACGGACCCCGCGCTGGCGCGAGGCGCCCGCACACGCTCCAGTATGCACATGATCATTTACACGCACGTGCGCCCAGACACTCGCGCTGCCTACAACTCCCAGGGCAGAAGGAAGGAAACGGTTGGACGGAAAGGGGAGGAAATGAAATAGAGGCTCGTTAGGGCGCCACGGCTAGACACAGGAACCTCAGAGATGCGGGAGGCGGGGGTTGGGGGCCTTTGAAGAAGCGGTTTTTAGTACTCCCCCCGCCTCCCCATTTTAGAGATGCCTGTTCTGGGCCTCCCACAGCCGGACGTGCCCAGTTCCCACCTCCGGGCTAGAGTTTCCCTCTCGTGCGGGCCGCTGCCCAGCCTAGTCTGGTCTTGTAAATTTGGCTGCAGATCTGGAGAGGCGGCGCCTCGACTTTTAACCCCCACCCTGTAGAAAAGAAGTGTTGGTGCAAGATGAACCCGTTGACTCTCAAACCTTTTCCAATTTGGATTTTTTTTTTCCTTTTTTAATGGAGGAACTGAGCTCGGTGGTGGGAGGTGGCAGAGACTCCAGTCTCGGTTCATACGTGTCCTCTTGTTTATTTGTCCTGCTGCCTCTGCATATTATGGGGTGGGGGCGCTGGGCGGGGTGGGGGTGAAGGAAGAAAGGGTCACATAACAGCACGTGGCTCTGGTGGCCTAGAGCTCTCCTGGGAGCAGAGGAGAAACCGTCATTTGCCTATGTGAAGCTGCGCGCGCGCGCGCGTGTGTGTGTGTGACCCTTTCTTCCTTCACCCCCACCCCGCACGGAGCCCCCGCCCGTGTGTGTGTGTGTGTGTGTGTGTTGTGTGTAGGTAGGAGGGAGAAGCTGCTCGTGTGTGTGTGTGTGTGTGTGTGTGTGTATGTGTGTAGGTAGGTAGGCAGGAGGGGGTGGCTCCTGGGAGGCAGAGGATATAGAAGCAGGAACTCAGGGCTTCAAAACAGTTAATTAAAAAGCAACTGGGTAGTGGCTCGTTATCTCAGACCTTGAGTGCAGGGGGATCAAGGAATTCAAAGCCAGCCTTCCTTACAAAGCCTGAGCCTAGCTTAGGCTACAAGAGACCACGTCTTAAAAAACCCCCCCAAAAACAAAACAAACCCTCCAAACTAATCAAATAACAAAGAAGAGGCAGTTGTTCTGTGGTCAGACTCCACTCCCGGGAAGACCATCTTGATCAGGTCTTGGTTCAGTACCACAAAAACAGGCAGGTGCACCCGACCCCACCGGATCCAGCGAGTTGGCATTTACTTGTGATCTTTGAAACTGACCTTGGTGTCTCTCTCTCTCTCTCTCTCCCCTTTCCCCCTCCCTCTTTCTCTGTCTCTCTCCCTCTTCTCTGTCTCTGTCTCTCTCGCTCTCGCGTTCGCGCGCCTCCTCTGTCATCTAATAGTGTCTAGTCTCAAATTACTCATCAGTAAAATGGGTCCAAGGATTATGGTACTGAAAGCGGGTGTCAGTTTTCCTTTGGCCCTGCTTTACCTCTCACTGGGACAGGGACCAATTCTCACTTCCATGGCTCCTCCTCGATCACTTCTCAAAATCCTAGAGGCCTCCTCCATTCCGGTTTTTCGTGTGCAAGGGCGGGAGTGTATGTGTTTGGCGTGGAGTTGCGGTTAGTGTGGCCAGCAGAAGGAAAGCCTGGGGGAACAGCGCCCTCTGCTGGACAGTTACAGTAGGGTCTGCTCAGTCCCTGAAGACAGGCCAAGGCTAACCTCGTGTGTGAATGCTGGAGGGCTTCAGGCACAGTAGGGCTCCATTGATCAGGTCCCTTGTGTCTTGGTTTCCTCTCGAGTGGACCGAAAGAATGCTGGCTCCCCATAGCAGCGTCTCCTCAGCCACCCAATTCAGCCTGTTCCAACTTCAACAAGATCAGCGAACTTGCTATTTATAATGGACTTTACAATTTACAAAGGTTGCGCCTCTGGGCGGGACGGCAATGGGACAAGGGAATCATTTTGTCTTGCTCAGGGGTGGTTTGGATTCTACCGCCTTCATCCAGCTGTGTAACCAAGGCAACGTTCAAAACATTGAATAACCAGTAGGACAGGCATCAGCCAATCGGAACAGAGCCTGCCATAGTGGGCAGGGAAGCCCAAATCTCTGTGTACCTGCTCAAAGTTCTGGACTAGCGTCAGCCTTATTGATTCTGACTTCTCCAGTCTGCTGTATGGGATTTAGCTGGTAACAGTATCACCTTCTAGGGCTTTTGAACGCTAAATGAAGGCTTGTAATGGCTTGTCACAGTGTCAGACACACCTAAAGCACCCAGTATGGTTTAGCCTAAGTGATTATGCCTCCTTTCTGTGAGTGGTGAGTCACTTCTGAGGCAGACCCAGGGTGACTGCCACTCTCAAGGGAGATTTGCCAGCTGATTGCACTGTGTGCGCTCAAGGCCCAACCTCTGCCTCCCGCACTGCTGCTTCATGCAGAGCAGCATCCTTGTTGCCCCAAACACCTCTATGATTGAGCCTTTCCTCCTGATTCTGCTCCTGACCCTCTCCTGCTTGGCTGTCCCTGCATCACCTCACCAGCTAGCTAGTCACTTCCCATAGCCCCTCTCTCCCAGATATGTCTCCCAGCCTAGAAATTCTAGCTCAGAGCTATCTGGATTCTTGTATCCCTTTGGTTCTAAAAACAGCTGCTCTCCTCTGCTTGCCTGGATACAACAGTTTCCTATCTGCCTGTGGCTTCTGGCCATCTGCCCATTCTCAGCACTTCTGCGGTATTCATGTCAACAGCAAGGCCTGCTGTACTCTCCACCTTGGAGGGAAGCCTTCAGAGCTTCCTGCTGGTAGACCCAATCGTCCACACACCCAATCGTCCACACAATCATCACAGCTAACATTTCCTAGTTGCTTCTCACAATGACTCTGTAATAGCCCTCTACTAAGTGAGTGCTATCTCAGTGATTCAGCCCCAAATTCTTTTGGTACCTCTGTCATTGTCCCCACTTTGTAGAGGACATAACCGGGAAGCTTCAAAAGCTAGATAACTTGATCAGAGTCCTTCCGCTATTAAGAGGCAAAGTCAGTCTCTCCAACGACTCACCCGTCCTAATTGATCTGTGGGGGACAGTCCCTGTAGAGCCTTCTGATGTTTCTTATAACCTCCAAGTCCTATTTTCACAAGGCCCAAGGACTCTTTCAGCCCTTTGGTCTTCTGCCTGCTTCTTCCCATCCTTGTCTTAGCTTGGGATGTATCTTCTACTCCCAATCAAAATCTTGCTCTAGCTTAGCTCAAGGGCTACTTGCCTTTTGCCCCTATTCCTTTGTTTGTTTGTTTGTTTGTTTGTTTGTTTGTTTTTTCGAGACAAGGTTTCTCTGTTTAGCCCTGGCTGTCCTGGAACTCACTCTGTAGACCAGGCTGGCCTCGAACTCAGAAATCCGCCTGCCTCTGCCTCCCAAGTGCTGGGATTAAAGGCGTGTGCCACCACCGCCCGGCTCTTTTGCCCCTATTCCTACACCCTTTTGGACATTGGTTGTTTTCTCTGGAACCTTTGAGCATTTCTCTCCTCTGGACCCCCTGATGCTGCTTGGGGAAAGGACCTATGTAGTCTTGGCTGGCCTGGAATTCAGAGATCCTCTTGCCTTTCTCCTGAGAATTAAAGGCCTGTGCCACCATACCTGGGCTGCCACCTTGCTTTTGAGGCAATGTCTCTCTATTGGGTTTGCCCCTGCACTTTGGGTGTGGGCTTTCCACTGATATGAGACACTGTACCACCTCCCATCTCCCAGTAGGAGTTCTGGAATTACAGATTCAAGCCACCGTATTGAGCTTTTTCTCTGAGTTCTGGAGATCAGACTTAGGTTGCCAGGTGGTTTTTACTACCTGAACCATCTCCTTGGCCCCCTCCCTTTTTACGTATATTGGTGTTTTGCCTGCAGGTCTAGGTCTGTGTGCCATATGGGTACCTGACTCCCACGGAGGCCAGAAGAGGGCATCAGATCCCATGAAACAAATGGAGTTTCAGACAGTTGAGAACCATCATGCATGCTAGAAAAGGAAACAGGGCCCTCTGGAAAAGCAGCCAGTGCTAAGTGCTGACCTATCTCTCTACCTCCTTTTGTTTTTGAGGTAGATGTCTGAAGTTGGTGTGGAATTTGCTATGTAGGCCAGACTGGCCTCAAACTCACAGAGATCCACCTGCCTCTGCCCCCCCTCCTCCTCAAACTCCCCTCACCCTCAGTACTGGGATTAAAGGCATACACCACCAAGCCACCATGCCCTGGTCATCTCTGGCTTCGTCCTTCTTTTATTTTTCTTTCTGGTGTAAGAGATCAGGTGGATTCCATGGCCTCACGGATGTCAGGACGGTGCTCTCCCACAGAGCTGTATTTTCATCAAGCAAGCATGGGAAATTCTTGGATATCTTCTAAGTGGTAGGATTCTGATCCTGTGATCTGGGTGGATGCCGAGGGTCTGTGTTACGTTCAGTCTCCTAGGCAGTGTTGATGGCTGTCGTGAAGACCACACTTTGAGAGACAGGGCTCTGGGCTTGCAGAAGCATAAACGTCAGCTGATGGAGCTGTTGACAGTGACTCAGCACAAGAGTATGCAGACACTAAACAAGCCCAAGGACAGGACTGTATAGAGTCCAGCTCGAAGCAGCAGAGGCTCGAACCCATGGTCACGCTACCCAGCACTACCAGAAGTGCTTCTGGATGTACTCTTGTGCCAAACAGCATGGACACACGTGATCTGCCCAGGCTTTTGGCCTCAGCCATTGGTGCTTTAAGTATAATCATCTTGGGGGCTGAGAATATGGCTCATCGGCTGAGAGCGTTTGCCTAGCACGTGGGAAGCCTGAGGTTCAATTCCAAGAACTGCTTAAAGTGTGTCTAGCAGTGCTCACCTGTGATCCTAGCACTCAGGAGGTGGAAGCAGGAGGATCAAGAAGTTGAAGGTCCCTGGAGAGATGGCTCAGCAGTTTAAGAGTACTGACTACTCTTCTAGAGGTCCTGAGTTCAATTCTCACCAACTACATGGGATCTGTAGTGGGATCTGATGTATTTTTTCTGGTGGGTCTGAAGGCAGCCACAGTGTACTCATATACATAAAATAAATAAAATAAATCTTAAAAAAAAATAAGTTGAAGGTCAACCTTGGCCACATAGTGATTTTGAGGCTAGCCTGAGCTATGGGAAACACTGTCTCAAAACAAAACACCCCTACAGTCTCCCAAGGGAGAGCTATCACATAGTTCTCCACCTCCCTAAGAATGTGGTCCCCACCACCTTTAGAAGGACAACTAGATTCTTCTAGGCTTTTCTAGTCTGACCCTGCCTCCATCATTTATTGTTGTTATTATTATTTTAAGATTTATTTATTATATGTAAGTACACTGTAGCTGTCTTCAGACACCCCAGAAGAGGGCGTCAGATCTCTTTACGAATGGTTGTGAGCCACCATGTGGTTGCTGGGATTTGAACTCAGGACCTCCAGAAGAGCAGTCGGTGCTCTTAACCACTGAGCCATCTCTCCAGCCCCCATCATTTATTATTATTCTCATCCCACACTTACCCTTGGAGCCTTAAACTCAACTCCTTTCTTCCCCTCTGGGCCGCTGGTTGTTGCACATTTTCAGTGCCTAGCTCCCCTGGTTTGGGGCAGGCTGCTACAGCGATGCCTTTTATCTAAATCAAGCTTGGCCAGGGACAGAGCTAGAGTTGTCCAGAGCCACGATCAAGTAGTCTCTGTAGTCATTTCATTTTTTTTTTTTTTTTTAGTAGTACTCAGGTTCCCTGTTACTGCATTACAGTTTGGGATGCTTTTTGCACTCCCCTCTGCGGTACTGAGCTCCTTTTGGAGGCCAGATGTTTTTAATGTTCCACTCTGCTTTACTACTCCCACCTAGAACAGTTGGTACTCGGCACATAGTAGGCCTGCTCGGTGACTGTTACAGGATAGGTATTTGAAAAGGAAAGAGGTACCCAGAAGTGTCTAGGTAGGTATCAGGCTTCAAGGAGGTCATCTCTAAAGAGAGGCAGGACAGCTAACCAGAAGCAGCCTCATTAGGGCATGTTTCTGAGGTCAGTGTTCCTCAGAAGGTGACAGGGACAGGCAGAGAAGGAAGGACTGGACTGTGATACAGTGTGTGGGAAACATCAGCTCATGCCATGTGCCCGAGAGACATCGTGAGCCTTTCTCGTAGTCCTGAATTGAGACTCGACGTTTCTACAGCCATGAACAGCAGTCACTGGGCACACCCATGAAGGAGGTGTGACCCCAGGCAAGGCATGTTCTGCCATGACGGCTATCTCCAGAGGGAGCAGATAGCCTAAGCCATCTGTCTGTGGCCAGCAGATCTAGGGGGTAAGTCCTTCTTCAGTCTTGCAGAGGAACCAGATAGCATCGGAGAGTGCCATCATGTGGGATCCACCCAGGATGAGAGTTTGCCTGACCGAGGGGAAGATGAGCCCCCACCCCAGGGCATGTGCAGAAGACCCGAGGGAAGAGTCAGATGATTCAGAAAGAGGACAATGGCCTTAGGAAGCCACAGCCACATGAACGTGTGGCCAAGAATGATCTTGAATTTCTGGTCCTTCTGCTTCCATCTCCCAAGGGATGGAAATATTAGCATGTGTCATCACCATGCCTGGTTTTATGCAGTGCTGTAGACTGAACGAACCCAGGGCTCTAGGCTAGCACTACTGCCTGAGCTAAATCCCCACCCTTTTTTATTTTTGCAAAGTCCCTGTTTGCTGAATTCAAATGATTCTCTCATAGCCTCCCGATAAGGGACTACAAATGTGCTCTATTACAGCTTGCCCCTGTGAATCCCTAGCCATCCTGGAACTCACTCTGTAGACCAGGCTGGCCTCGAACTCAGAAATCCACCTGCCTCTGCCTCCAAAGTGCTGGGATTAAAGATACGTGCCCGGCTGTCGTCTAAAATTCTTAATCATCTGTTTGAAGAAGGAACCCTGGATTTTTCTTTTGCATAAATTACATAGTCCTGTTCTCCAGCTCTGGATACTGAGTCAGGGCTGATCTCAGAGACACTGTCAGAGAGACATTGGAAAGGGAGGGCATAGGCCCAGGTAGGCCTCAAGTTGTGTAACAAGGGAGTAACAATGCCTTTGTTTGTGTGTGAAGCCAGGATCATGGTGCGGCTCCACCTAGAGGGAAGAAGAGAACCCCAGTCTAACTGTCCCAGCCGCATATCAGACTGTGGAGTCTGCCCTGGAAAGCCAGCCCAGAGGTTGCTCAGTGAAAGAAGACAGCCACTTCCTGCTCTCAGAACTTCTTGGGTCTATGTCATACAACAGCTACTGGCTGTTGACAAGAAGCCAAGAGTTTACAGAGATCAGTAGGACGCCTCCTGGACCCGGCAGAACAGCAGACAAGTAGTCTGGAAGTCAGAGCTAGGCCTATGAGGCTGAGGGTGTGGAGGCGGTGGTGGGTGGGGGGAGATGGTGGTGGGTGGTGGGTGGGGGTGGTTCCTCCCCGAAGACAGATGGTGAGGGACCTGGATCAAAACGTTGCCAGTGGTAGGGAGGAGCCTCAGAGAGGCTTGGATTGCTGTGAAACCTAAACCAGAGACAATAGTAACCGTGAATCTAGAGTCCCTGGCACTGGCGGGCTTTGTCTGGCTTTTTAAGGCCCAAATTTGGGGCATTGCTTTATTTTTGCATACCTGTTTTCCTGCTCCTGATATACTCCTCACTTCCTCTCCAGGCTCGAACCATATCCTTTCTCCTCTGACTAATGCTGCCTCAGTTTACCGCGTACTTGGCCAGAAGTGGGTTTATTTCGTACATGGTGAATCTTTCCTGTACCATCGTTTTATTTCCGCACGAAGGTTTCAGAGCTCTGTATAGCCCATCTGCTCACCAAGGCAAATCAGGCAGTGCCCAGTTAGCCAAATACCAGAAACTGACAAGGGGTTCTGATTCCGGTAGCTCTGAAAGGGTAGAAACCACCTTCTGGGAACGTCCATGCTGGGCACCTACTGAGTACCACCGATACTGGGTCCTGGCCAAGGTGGACGTGTGGCCCGGGCTGCCACAAACAGAAGCCTCTTTCTTCCAGGCTTTACGCAGGAGAGCGTTTATAAACAGGACAAAGCCAGGCGGCCCAGGGGCCTCCCGGGCAGTGGGAGAAAAGCAGGGTGCAGAGAGCCAAGGCGGGGCGCTCCCCGGGGGCGCAGACCCGCCCCGCCCGGCCTTGCAGCCTGAAAGGGCCTCTGTGTCGCGGCCGCCGCCCGCCCGCGTCCTAGGGAGCGCTTCCTCAGCTGCGCCAGACCCCGGAGGCTCCGCCGCCCCTCCAGGGACAGACACAAATAGTTCCCGGCGCAGCTGGCCAGCCAGTTGCCTGGGGAACTAAACTCAATGGACTGACGTCACCCGGCCGTCGCGTAGCAACTGGCACGGACTCTCCTTCCCCGCCCCGGCGTTGAGGTCACGGTCGTCAAGGAGACGGCGGGGCGGGGCCTGGGCGGGGCTGCTGGGCCTCTGGTGGCCTGGCTCCAACCTGGGAGACTCGGAACTTTGCTGTGTTGGGGGGCTGGGGAGAAATGGTGCCCCTGGCCTGTAGCAGCCCAGAGAGCCTTGCCCTCGGCTGGCCCGATGCGCTCGGCACTCAGATATTTTTCTCGCAGACAGAGCTTTTGTTGTCCTCACCCCATCTTCCTGCCCAGTTTCTGTTCTAGCCTTGTTTCCTCACCAGGCCCCAACCCGGGCTCCCGTCCTACTAACGGGAGGCAGCACAGGGTGTTTTTCTTCTCCCTCCTCCCTGGTCACCCAGGAAATGCGGGCGATTGGCCGCCAGCCTCGAGGGAAGAGACCCAGGGCCCTGCTCCCTGCGTTTTATCCAACAAGTCTTGTTTTCTTCTCCACCCCTGAGCCTGACTTAAGCGTTTGTGCAGTGGCATCCACCGCCACAGCAGCTAGGCCAGGTGCTCCGGGGTTAGGCAAGTAGAGGAAGAGGACTTTGTACTTAGAAGGCCCCTCTGGGTGTCTCTTCCACATCATGGCGGAGTACAAAAACCCTGAAACCAGAAGTCCGGGTGTGACGAGGCTCAGAATTTCTTGGCACCAGCCTTCCAGTTACTCTCCCAGGCTGGGGCACTCCTGTTTCTAGTTAGTCCTGTTCAAGTTCAGTTGAGTACATGTGTAGAGAGATGTTTTTCTTCACCTATAGCTACAGTTTGAAAAGTATTAATACAGCCGGGCGGTGGTGGCACACGCCTTTAATCCCAGCACTTGGGAGGCAGAGGCAGGTGGATTTCTGAGTTCGAGGCCAGCCTGGTCTACAGAGTGAGCTCCAGGACAGCCAGGGCTACACAGAGAAACCCTGTCTTGAAAAACAAAAACAAAAAACAAACAAACAAAAAACCCAAAAAGTATTAATACAAGAAGTCGGTGGACAACCTGTTTCCTCATTAGTTGACGTATAAAATTGAGATGTAAAGTAATACTCCTTTTATTTAGTTCATAGAGCTGGGCAGAGCGATGAAGAACATTCAAATGTCTTGTCTCCAAAGCACACTGTAAAAGAAAAGCTGCGGGACTCACGAGCTTGTGTGGCGTGGCTGGAATGCTCTAGAGTCCATGCCTGGGCTGTGCCTGGCCCTGGGCCAACATCTATCTGGTCTCCTGTATGGCCCTGGCCCTGCTTGTGGGAGAGGTGATGTCTGTCTGCTGAGGGTCATTTCGTGAGGAGGTAGGAAGGGTAAGATGCCACCTGTAGGCAGTGGGGGACATAGGCACGGATACATACACAGCTTGTAGCTGCTTGCAGGAAAAGCAGAATGTGGTGGGAAGGGAGAGATCTAGCCCACGAGAAGGGTGGTGACACCAGGTGTCCCCACTTTCCTTTCCTGGGTCAACACAACTCACCAATCATGTTTTTGCCCAAAGTACACCATATGACCCCCAAAGTCAGGTCTACTGAAGAGATTCCTGATGAATACACAGCACAGGAAAACTCCAAGAAGGAAGAGAATTGATCCTCTGGGTTTGTATTGTTGTTTTGTGTGTTCTCTTAAGAGTCCCCTAAAGCCCAGGTTGGTCTGGAGTTTGGTACATAGACCAAACTAGTCTTGAACTCTAGTGTTTCCTGCCTCAGCTGCCCAAATTCCAGAATTCACCACTGTTAAATAGTGTTTTATCTGTTTTCTGTTTTTCCATGAGAAATCTGTAGAGAGTAGACATCTGTTTAGCTCACAATTCTAGACACTGTGGAGTTCATCAGCACAGGGCCAGAATCTGACAAGAGCCTGCTTGCTTCACCGTGATGTGAGGTCTAAGCTTGAGGACAAGCTTTCTAGCTCAGGTTTCCTGTCTCTTCTTACAAAGTCAAACAAACAGACATAAGGCTGGAGGTGGTGTCCCCACACCCCTGATTCCAACTCACAGGAGGCAGAGTCAGGCAGATCTCTGCGAGTTGAAGGCCAGCCTGATGTACTAGCAGTTCCTGGTCAGCCAGGGCTTTGTTGTGAGACGTCACTTAACAGATAAATGACAATAAGACTACCATTACCTTGTTGAATCCTAGTTACATCTCCAAAGTCTCAACTCCAAATACCTTTATTTTTGAAGATTAAGTTTCTGGTAAATTATAACTTTTTTTTTTTTTTTTTAAGTTTTTCGAGACAGGGTTTCTCTGTGTAGCCCTGGCTGTCCTGGAACTCACTCTGTAGACCAGGCTGGCCTCGAACTCAGAAATCCACCTGCTTCTGCCTCCCAAGTGCTGGGATTAAAGGTGTGCGCCACCACCGCCCGGCAAATTATAACTTTAATGTGTTGGATTTTTGATGTTTGAGTTTTGTGCATGCCTATGTTTCTTTTTTTTTTTTTTTTTTTTTTTTTTCATTT
>JADRCC010130129.1:0-15226 GCA_019843855.1 Hylomyscus alleni
ATATATATATATATATATATATATATATATATATATATATATATATCTCCTTATGTGGGTGCAGGAACATAAAGGCCAGTGGTCAGTCTTGGATTTTGTGACATAGGCAATACTCAATTTATTTCTAAAGCCAGGCTCTTCAGTGAACCCAAGCATTTTGTCTGTTTTCATCTCTGAAAGACTGGAATTGAAAGTCTATGGCTGAAAGCTAACAAATTTTGCTAAAATGTTAGTGAACTAACTTACATACGATCCCATGAAAGTGCAGAGAAGACTTTACCATCTACCAAGGTTTAGTTTTTGTGAATTTCCTCTTTTTTCTTGATAGTCAGATAAACAGTATGTAAAGAAACTTTGTCTTAAGAAGCACTGTACACGTGTCTGCAAAGTGAAAAGCCAGGCTACCTGCAATCCTGGAAATCTAATCATGATTCCGGTTTATGTGTAAATGAAAACACTTAGAAGTGTGATTATTCATTCATCATTTTCCAAGGATATTTTGGAAGAAGTAATTCTTAGGTCCAAATTTATGTTTAACTATTTTCTTTAGATCTATACCTTTCTACGATGCTTTCAAGTAAATTTTGACAGGCACAGAAGCTCATGCTTCAAAGAGTATAAGTTTTTCAAACATTAGAATGTCCTTTTACTCATGCTTTTCAATTTAGGGAATTACAGGTATAAATTAAGTAAGTTGTAAAGAACCAAGCTTTTATAATTTCTGAAGCTTCAAAAAAGTTTTGCAAACAAAACTATGAAGTATCTGATCAAACCAAGATGGAATATAATATAGTAAAGATAGATTTCTTTCAAGGTACTTGAAGATGCTCTACACATAGGGTACTCAGCTGTGGACACTATGTCTCTAATCTTGCATGTAAAATGTACTCACTGGGGTCATACTGTCAAATATGTTATAGGGTTTAAAATGTTCTGGGATTAGATTTGTGGCCTGCTCAGTACAATAACTCATATTTGTTATTGCAAGCCTGTTTAAGAGCCTGTGTCTGAGGAGGTCTTAATGAAGCAACTGTTGTTTTTCTAAATTAACATATGTAGATGAAACCACCCTCTGAATAGTTGTATTAAAACCTGTTTTAATGCTGCCATCAATTTTGTTCTGAAAGATTGTTCTTTTTTTAATGATTTTATTTATTTATTTACTTATTTTTATTAGATACTTTCTTTACTTACATTTCAAATGATATCTCCTTTCCTGGTTACCCCTCTGGAAAAATATCAAAAACAAAAACAAAAAACAAACTCTGTTTCCTCCTACCTCCCCTGCTCACCAACACACTCTCTCCCACTTCCTGGTTCTTATTGTGGGCAGCAACAAGAGGAGAAAGAGAGGGTGGGGAGAGGGAGAGGGAGAGGGAGAGAGAGGGAGAAAGAATCATAATTTATTAAAATATTAGGATATTTGACTTTTGAATGTTCAAGCTTAGGTGGGCCATAGATATCACCCACTTCATGGATCAAAGAACATACCAGCATAGGCTATAAATTGAAGGGTTGAAGGAAGGACTATAGCATAATGGGATACTGCTCAAGACCTGCAAAATATTAGACTTGCCATCGTTCAGACTTTGGAGAAAGAGGAATTCATGTGGTCCCACTTGTCCCTGAGGATTTGTAGGAAGAAGAGGCATTTTCTTTAGTGATGTAGCCACTGGTAAGGTATCCATGCTCTAGTAAATAACCGTTCATGCATGCTTCCCTAAACAACCTAAGAAAACCCTGTAGGTAATTTTAAAAATAGAGAAAGTAGAAGGAGGCATACTGTGAAAGGGGATAGTGTAGTTATCCTGGTTGGAAACATGCCTATATCTGGAATGAACTATAGTTCCAGAATTGGAAGGCTCACCTGTGATCCTGATCTTGAGGCTGGGAAATACAAGTTTCTGATCTGGATCTTGGCATGGAGATCTTCAGGCATAGTGGCTATGAATCCTAGGGGACTAAGGCAAGGAGATCTTTGAGTTCACGGTCATCTGGGATTAAACAAGTACTAGATTCAGATGTGGTGGTACAATCTTTAATCTGGGCCACACCTTCTATTGGAGCCCTACATAAAGACATTGGAAGAAGGGAGATTCTTTCTTCTTTGCCTGCTTGCTTTGTGGGACTGTGCATCTGCTAGATCCTTGGACTTCCATTCACAGCTGCTGCTGACCATTGTTGGGGAGTTGGATTACAGACTGTAAGTCATCAGCAAATTCCCTTACTGTACAGAGACTACCTATAAGTTTTGTGACTTTAGAGAACCCTGACAATACAGCGGGGTATTATAGAGAATTGAAGGGAACAAGAAAAATAATAGGGGTGAATTCTATTCAAAATACATTATGGAACAATACAAAAATCTCATAATGAAAACATCAGTAAATGGCCTTTCTTCAGATTCACAGGTACACAAAAGCCTTGTGGTGACACACATCATTTGTAGCTAATCTGATAGTTGAACATGTCTCACAACATATATGAATAAGATCTAAAAATTGGGGGGGAGATATATGAAACATTTCCTGTGAAGACTATATAAGGTCTGCCTGTTCAGAGGGTAGAGAGGCCCAATGACAAGACAAGCCTGATGACTTGAGCTGGACTGCTGATCTTCACATGGTAGAAAGAATTGATTCATTCAAGTTTTCCTTTGACCTACATTCTCTTCTCCTCCCCTCCCCCTCTCTCATGAGCACCCACAAGTTTTTAAATAAGTATAATAAAAAAATTTTTAAAGGAAAAGTTACAATGGTGCTCAACAGTATTTTTTTTAAATTGTTACTTATGTTACTCTATGTACTGGCTGGTTTTGTGTCAACTTGACCCAAGCTGGAGTTATCCCAGAGAAAGGAGCTTCAGTTGAGGAAATGCCTCCATAAGATCCAACTGTGAGGCATTTTTTTAATCAGTGATCAAGGGAGGAGGGCACCTTGTGGGGGGTGCCATCCCTGGGCTGGTAGTCTGAGCAAACAAGGGGAAACAAGTCAGCAAAGAACATCCCTCCATGGCCTCGCATCAGCTCCTGCTTCCTGACCTGCTTGAGTTCTAGTCCTGACTTCCTTTGGTGATAAACAGCAACATGGAAGTGTAAGCTGAATAAACCCTTTCCTCCTCAACTTATTTCTTGGTCACAATGTTTCTGTAGGAATAGAAACCCTGACTCAGACACTCTAGTACCAATGACAAACTAGATTACATTCTCAAATAAAGTTAAGAGATGAAAACATCAACAATTTAAAAATAAAAGCTTCAAAAATATGCCTAATGTCTAAATTTGAATAGGGTATAAATTTTTTTATTTATGCCTAACATTCTACCATACTCTACAAAGTATTATAGCTATTGAACAGCTTCAAAGATATAATATTAATATATCAAATTCAATTACTGGCGTATAGAACATCAACATAATTAACATTCTGATATATCAGCCAGGCAAAGAACTTGAAATTTCTTCTCTCTTTGAAATTCTTTTCTCTTTTATTGAAAATATATCCTCTTAGTATACAATATGTCTTGATTACACATTCCTCTCCCTTTACTCCTCTTCCTTCAATGCCCATCCCCCTACCTCTCATGACTTCTGGATTCACTCTTTGTTCTTTCTCTCCTTATGAAAGAAATTACTTCTAAGACTGGAAAAGGCAACCCCCCAAAACTAAAATAGCACCAAGAGCAGGCACAATCATTGGAGAACTCCTCATTCATACACTCAGGAATTCGATGTAAATACTAACCTGAAGATTACTATCTATTTTCAGGAGAACTAGTGCAGACATTTGCGTTCCCTATGATGTCTCTGTCTCTATGAATAAACGAGCCTTGCTCAGTTGATTCAGAGGGCCTTGTTCTCCAGCTGTCCTTCATCATGTCAGGCTCTTACACTGTTTCCATATCCTTTTCCCTGTGATTCCCTGTGCTTCAGGGGAACAGATTTAATAGATATCCAATTTAGAGTTGTGTGTTCCATGTTATCTCTCCTGCCTCTGTCTCTCTGCCTTTGTCTCTTTCTATCTCTATCTCTGTCTCTCTTTCTCCCTCTCCACCCCCATTTCTCTCTATTTTTCTCTGTTAAGCTCTCTCTCTTTCTTGCCCCCCCCCCCCGCCTTGCATAGTATCTGCCTGTGAGTCTGTGGTGATTTGAATAAAAATGCCCCCAATAGGCCATAGGGAGTGACCCTCTTAGGAGGTGTGACCTTGTTGGAGGAAGTGTGTCAATGACATTGGACCTGGACTTCTTCAGAAGTCCAGTGACTGGCCCATTGTGTCTCAGTCACTTCCTGGTGCCTCAGTATCCATATGTAGACCTCTGAGGAATTTCTGCAGTACCATGTGTGTCTATATGCCGCCATGTTTCCAGCAATGACAATAATTGACTAAACCAGCACTAGTTAAATGTTTTCCTTTATAAGCACAGCTGTATTTATGGTGGCTTTTACAGCAATAAAACACAAACTAAGATAGGGTTTCTGTATTTGTTCCCTCCTGCTATACTAAGAGGAGGGCTCTCTGGTGATGCCCAAATGAGACACTATTCTATAAGTATAGCAGCATATCAGTAATAGTTATTTCTTTGATACTTAATTATATCATCATCAACAACAACATCATCATCATTTTAAGACCAGTAGTATTTGACTTTACCCTATGTATCTAGGCTATCTAGTTTCTTGCTCTTAGTCACTGAAATGTTTTCAGGTAAGGGTTCCATTTCATGGAATGAGTCAGAAGTCAAATCATCTATGAGTTGGTTACTCCCACAAGTCCATCTCATTATTGCCACACTGTCTTGGAGACAGGACATATTGTAGGTCAAAGTTTTATTGGCTGGGTAGGTGTTTATGTTTCTCTTTAGGTAGCCTGCAGGGGATTTTTCCACAATAAAGACTCATATTGGGGTTAAAGGCTCATTTTAGACACCAGCTATACTTCTCCATGTTGAATGAGTTGAGTGGGTGTTATTGTTAGCAATGGGATCCTGCAGTCAGTTGGCAGAGAGCAGTCTACTTTCTTAGCATCAGCCTGGGTTATTTGGTGATTTTCATGGGCACCCATTGAATAATGAGCCAATTGAATATAACTCAGTTCAGCTATTTGAAGTCCTTCTGTTGACAAGAGATGGACAGTTGGGATTTAGTCACTTTAATAGGAAACCTCTTTAGGACCACGCTCATATATGTTAGGATGTTTCTAGTGCACTAGATTTCCATACTATCATGCAAAAATCACTCATTTCTAAATGTCTCGCCAAGCCTTCCATCCTCAGCCATACATCCCCTTCTCCTCTCAACCTGATCTTCAGATTTGCATCGCAACCCATTCCTAGCCTACCAATAATGTATTCTCCTTTCAGAAAGATCCATGTGCCTCCCACCCCAAGTTGCTTCCTTCTCAACCTTCCTAATGCTGAGACCCTTTAACACAGTTACTCATGTTGTGGTGACTACCGACATAATATTACTTGTATTATTATCTCAGAACTGTAAGTTTGCTGCTGCCGTGAATCAGAATGTAAACATCTCTGTTTTCTGGGGATCACATGTGAGACCAGAAAGGCAGCTTGGTTTCTGGTTGGGCTAGGTTTAAAATCCCGGTGATCCCACAGGGGATAATCCTGCAAGGAATAAGTGTTTTGCCACACTCCTAGATACCAGGCTCCTGACATCATGCTAACGCTCTTCACTCCATAGATCTGTGGCCAACAGTCACACCCCAAGTCCCTCCACAGGTAGAGGACATGACCACAAATCACATGGCCTCAAGAAAGATCTCTATTTTATTGAGGTATCTAAAGGGTTGAAGGGCTTAGCCAATTAAACTCTCCTTCCCAGACACCCATTCCTGCAAAAGGTATTAGGTATTTAAGCTCAGGCCCGCCCTGAGAAAGGGGGTACAGTTTTACTCATCACAACTCTCTGCTATGATAGTAAATGCCTTAAAGCCATAGACTTTCTCTTTTCATCAGGATCTGCCATGGGGAAGCAATGGAATAGGCCTTTGTCTAAAGGGCAGGCCACCTGTCTGCTGCAGAAAGACTCTCAGTGTTCCCAGCCACAGTCTCCACCAAGCCAAGCAGTCTGCCTAACAAGTCAAGGACTCTCTCCTCCTTGCAGAATCCAGCTCTTCCCCCAACCCCTGCCTTTCCACTTCTGCCCCAGGGTAGATCCAGCCCAAGTGCCCCCACTCCTTTCTCATCTCTTCAGCAGAATCCATCAGTGTCTGGGTTACCCAAGGGTCTGAGAACCTGACATCCCTGGCCTCGATGCAGGCCAGTCCAGAGATCTCTGAGCCAGCATTCTCCAGGGACCACAGACTGTGCTATCCTACCCACCCCTCCTGGTAGTGGGGTCCTGCAGCATCTCATAGCCCAACTCCTGCCCAACGCCAGCCTCCCCAGCCACTGGAGCCTTGCTAACTCACAGTTGTAGGTTATCTTTATGAAAGGTTCAATCAACCACTAAAAGGTTTATGAACCACAGGTTGAGGACCACTACACTATAGCTAACCTATCTGGATCTACAGGTTCTGGTTGGTTATCATTTATTTTATGGCTAATATTCACATATAAATAAATTTATACTTTATTTCTAGGTCTAAGTTGACACAGTCAAGATGATCTTCTCTAACTCCATTCATTTGGCTCCACATTTCATGATGCCATTTAGAAAAAGCTGAGTAACATTCTGTTGTGTGTATGTACCACATGTTTATCCATTCTTGTGTTGGTGGACATTTAGATTGTTTCCCATTTCTGGCTATATAAACAGATCAACAATGAACCTGTTTGAGCAAGAGTCCTTGTGCTAGGATCAAGAGTCTTTTTGGTGTATGTTTAAGAATGGTATAGCTAAATCTTGAGGTAAATCGATTTGCAACATTCTGAGGAACCTTCATTTTGATTTCCATAGTGGCTGTGAAACCTTTGACACCAGCAATGGAGAAGTTGTGTTAATAACCTTGGCAATTCTGACACATGTCAGAATCTCAAAATAGTTTCGATTTGCATTGCTCTGATGGCTAACAATGTTGGACATTTTTCTAAGTGTTTCTCAGCCATTTGAGTTTCCTCTGTAGAGAAATTTCTGTTTAGATGTGTACCCCATTTTTAATTGGACTATTATTCTTATTTCTAGTTTCTTGCATTTTTTATATTATTAGAGTATTAACTTCTGATGATGTTGGGTTGGTAAAAATCTAATCAATACACAATAAAGTTCCATTGATAAATCAATGGAACTTTCAAAATATAAAATAAGTTATTAAATTAAATAAAATCATGGAAAGGGTTTATGTCCTAAACAATATAAAAAAACTAATGGAAATAATTGATAATCAAATGAAGAGATATTTTATTCTCACAGGTGAGTAAATTAAATATCTTCAAGGTATTTATTCTAGTCAACTTAGCTCATACATTCAAGGAATCCTTGAGAAGAGATTCATAGCTAGTAACCATAAATATTGCATAGAAATTCAATGGCCCTCTAATAGTGTGATGGTTAAAATTGATTGCAACCATGATAGGACTGAGCACCACCATGGAGACAAGTATTGCACATCTTTGAAATGGTTTATAGACTGACTCTAGTGATATCAGAAGACCAACTGTAAATATGGGTGACACACATTCCATGATCTGTGTTCCTAAACTGAAAAGAACAGGAGAAAGTGAGATGAACACCAACATTCATATCTCTCTGCTTTCTGACCACCTACCTCATGCTACTGATGCCAAGACCTTGACAGGAGTGGACTCACAAACTTTAAGCCAAAACAAACCTTTCATTGTTTCTATAGTTTACTCAGGTCATTTGTCTGCTGAACTTGGAAAATGACTTGGACATATATAGTCATGACAAATTTGAAGAAAAATGTAGACATTGAAGAACACACCATTTGACTTTGAGGCTTTTGAAAAATAATCATAAAATGCAGTTTTAGTCTAAATGAAATTATGAATCAGAAAACAAAAAACATAGAAATAGACTTAGATAAATATACAAAACAAACACAATCAGATAAAATGTCTTTACAAAATAAAAAGAGCAATTGAACAAAGAACGGGTAGGTTCATTATCAGATTATATCAGAAGAAAAAAATTTTATTGGATATTTTCTTTATTTACATTTCAATTGTTTTCCCCTTTCCAGTTCTCCCCTTCATAAACCCCCAATCCTATGCCCCCTGACCCTACCTCTATGAAGGTGCTCCCCAACCCCCCTCACCATGCCTGTCTTCCCTCCATGATATTCCCCTATACTAGGGCATCAAACACACTCAGGCCCAAGGGTCTCTCTTCCCACTGATGTCCAACAAGGCCATCCACTGCCACATATGCAGCTGGAGCCATGGGTCCCTCCATGTATATTCTTTGGTTGGTGGTCCAGTCCCTGGGAACTCCTGAGGGTCTGGCCTGTTGACACTGTTGCTACCTGCATGGGGCTACAAGTCCCCTCAGCTCCTTCAGTCCCTTCTCCAACTCCTCCATAGGGGACCCTACGATCAGTTCAATATTTGGAGGCAAGCATCCACCTCTGTATTTGTCAGGCTCTGGCAGAGCCTCTCAGGAGGCAAGCATATCAGGCTTCCATCAGCAAGCACTTCCCAGCATCCACAATAGCATCTGGGTCTGGTGGCTGCATATGGGATGGATCCCCAGGTGGGGTAGTCTCAGGATGGTTTTTCCTTCAGTCTCTGCTCCATACTTGGCCTCCATATTTCTTCCTGTAGCCTATAGAAATGAGCTCAGAAGTAGACAGATCTTATAGGTTATTAAGATAATTTAAATCACTATTATAAACATACACGTGTTCCAAAGCAAGAAAAAAAAAATAGAGGACTATAAAGAGCAATGTAAGTTTGAATTCATGATCATTTCATTAAAATAACAAATATTTTTTAGATTTCTACACTACATATCATATGGTATTTTTTCATAACCTTTGTAATGTCACAGATAATTCAGATCCTGGAAGGAATTGAAATAGTAAGAGTTACAACTCTAAAAACTAAAATAACCTTTTAAAAGGAAAATATTTATATAAATATGTTTCTGAACATGTAACTATGCTATTTAATCATATATAATCATAACTAATAGTAGTTTCAAGGCTTAAATATTATAAATATTGACAGCTAATAAAACCTAGAAGGTTCTTTTGCCTTATACATATATAGCCATTATGATGTAATGGTTAAGGTCACAATACATAGATTTTCTAAGTGGAGACCTTAATATGATTAGTAAATATACCATGGTTACACAGATTGGTGAGAATCTTGTGACACCTAGTTATCTGATGTTTGTAAGACAGAGCATGGGAGGAAAATAAGCCATACAGGTAGAGAAATTTGGAAATCTGTATAGGATTCTCTTAACATATTCCTTAGGTTCTGCACAATGATGTATACCGGTAAACACTAGTCAGAATTGAGAGCAGAACTCCCTAAGGATTAAAGGGAGTTGTCTTTCCTGCATACAAGGCAGAGAACAATGACAGTTGTCCACAACAAATGCAGAGAACATCAGAGATGATGGGGCATTAACTACTGTTCACTGATACTCAGCTTCATAGTGTCTATGAATTCCAAACACAGAGGGACCAAACTGTTTGCTAATAAATAAACTCCAGGCTAAAATATATTGTAATCTAGTTAAAAGATGATAACACTAACATTCAAGTTTGCTAAATCCCACTGACTGACATTATACAGGGCCTGAAGAGTTCTGTGAAGATATTTCATCTGATTCCTGTTCATGGAACATCTCCCAGAAAGACAGGAAAAAATGCACACACAAGTTTTTGTGATATATTTATTGAGACAGATAATATTATAGAACCATAACCCTACTGTCAGAAAAACAAACAAAAAAGATTTAAACCATAAAATATATCCTCATAGGCACTAATCAAATTAAATTAGATATGAATAAAAGACAGATTTCTGGAAATGTCCTCAACATTTGAAAGTAAAATATTGTCTTATTACTCATAAGATACAAGGAAATCAAAAGAAAAGGTAGCATAAATCTTAAATAATTTAAATATGAAACTACCAAATATCAAAGACTGCAGCTCACTGCTCTTGCAGTTCACTGGATGATTACATATCATGTTTCTGTGTTATATAACACAAAATGCCTCAAGTGTAGGTCCTTAGTTCTTACATTAAAAATATAATAAGGACTGGTAAGGTGACTACGCATGATTAAGGCATCTACTTCCAAACTTGAAGACCCAAGTTCAATCATTGGAATCCACAAAGTAGAAAAAAAGAGTGGATTCTTCTGACAATTGGTGACAGTACTGAACAATAATATAAATATTGTAAACTATACATAATGAATATATTTCTTGTATAGAGGGCAAAGAGGAGAAAATGTTTCCTACATATTTTAAAACCAAAATTGACTTCAAAAAACATAAGGAAAACTAATAATCTTCATCCTGAGCACATAAAAACTTTTAAAAATGGAAAACATTATGAAAAAATATTATCAATATATACTGCAAATAAGACATTAAGTGTGGTTTAATTACTAGCAATCACAATTTTACAGCAAGAGTCTCCAAGACTATAAACCTTATTCTGTTCCCTTTCTATGATGTTCCCTGACTTTACCTGTAGGATTGTGTTGTAGTTATATTGACTAAAGCTGGACATTCTTTTATCCACAAGCAAGTGTTTTTATTCTTGACTCTCCAAAAAATGTAAAATCTCCCTAAAAAATGTGTGCTTTCAAGTTTTGTTGCTTCATTTGCAAGGCCACCTACCCCTGCAATGTCTCTTCTATTTCTCCTCTCTCATTCTTAGTTCTGTTTAGTGACCATCAGTCTACTAATGCCAGCCTTCTACACAGACTTAATGCTAAATTATTTCCAAAAATTGGTTTTGTAAGACTAAAATCACAATTCATTAGAAAGTTACAATTTCTCTACCATCAAGCCTTGTTATAGTCTTAGTATTTCTCTGAGTCTCTACGAGAGATAAGTTATACACTTAATATATTTACCTATTTTTTGTGTTTGTCTATCTCAAGTCAATTGTCCAAACAGGAAGAGTAGTTCTATTAAAATAAAGGGAGTGATGATAGCATTTGATTTCTGAGTTTTCCCCAGTGGCTGTCAATCTACACCTGTCTGTTTAAGGCTTCCAGTGTACACTGTGTTAGTCAAGGTGTAATAATGACTCTTCTGTTACTGTGATGGCATATCTTGAATAAAAATAGACTTTCAGGAGTACAGGTTTATTCTGGCTCACAGTACCAGAAGGCATATATTCTGTTACAATGGGGAAGGTACAGCAGCAAAATGTGAGGTTGGCCAGCCATATTTTCTACATGCATAAGAAGGAGATAGAAGAACAACAGTAAATAGATTCAGGAAACAAAATTTCAAAATTTATACCCAGTAATATACATACTATGTTAAGGATTTAACTTATTAAACTGTTCATAAGTTTCCAAAATAGTGCCTCTATCTAGAGAGCATGCATTTAAACATGGCTGCCTGTGAAGGACATTTCAAATCAAAATTACATTTTAAGGTAGAATATTGAAGTGATAAATAGTTCTGGAATATGGAAGTAACAGAGATGGGAAACAGAAGTATTCTTGAGAAATACTCACAGAACAGTCTAACGCTATCCCATTTTGGCTAAGACTTCCTGAAGAAAACACTTAATATGCAAATAATATAACTCAAGGATTTAATGAAACTAGAAGATGTCATGTGATGAAACTTGATTGCTGTAATATATGATTGCTCCATATGCTTTTAATCCATGTTAAGTACTTTAGAATAGCTGTCAAATGTTAAAAGCTCTATGTTCATAAGGCAGCTGCAATATTCCCACTGGGAGATGATCCTCAAGTGAAGAGGAAAAGAAAAAGAGAAAAAGCAGAACCTATTACTCTCTGAACATCTCCTTCTCTGTTTGTACAAGGAGATTAAGTAGGGCTCTAAGCCTGCATAATCACATCTTATCACAAGGTACTGGCTTAAAAACAGCAAAGATAGAAAAACTAAAAGCTACTAACTTAAGTCTGCACTAACAGTTTTAAACCCATAACAAGTAAGGTATTTAATGACAAAAATTATATTTCATCTTTTACCCTTACATTATTCATTTATGCTCTTTTTAGCTTTTGCTTTAAGCCTTCCTATTTTTGAAAATGACTAATCAACTGCAGGGAAATAGAATTATTTTTAGACTGAAGTTTCCTGGATTTATAAGCCTCTAAGGTCGAAAAGATTACATATATGTGCTTTATAAAATTTTCGATGGAATTACATAACACATTTCCTGTTAGTCCTTTAAACAACATGGCCTAGTTCAATATGTAAGAACAATTTCTGCTCTGGAAGAGAAAATGGGATCACTTCTTATCACCTACATCAGAGAGATCACAGTCACTCCTGAGGATCCCATGACATCTCACATTTAACACAAATATGAACTAATAATACAATTCTGTTATAGACCCTTGATCACCCAGATGATGTCACAGAGATAACCAGATGGTGGGGGGGCAAGCATAAGAAAATAAACAACACAAACCAAGGTTACTTGGCATCATCAGAACCCAATTCTCCCACCACAGCAAGTCCGGGACACACAATCACACAGGATTCAGATATAAAATCACTTATCATGATGATGATGATGATGCAGGACCTTAAGAAAGACTTAAATAGTACCCTCAAAGAAATACAGGAGAACACATGTAAAGAGCTAGAAGCTCTTAAAGAGGAAGCATAAAAATTCCTTAAAGAACTACAGGAAAACACAATCAAACAGGTGAAGGAAATGAGCAAAACCATCCAGAATCTAAAAATGGAAATAGAAACAATAAAGAAATCAGAAAGAGAGACAACCCTGGAGATACAAAACCTAGGAAAGAAATCAGAAGTCATAGATGCAAGCATCACCAACAGAATACAAGAGATAGAAGAGAATCTCAGGGGCAGAAGACACCATATAAAACTTTGACACAAGAGTCAAAGAAAATGCAAAAAGCAAAAAAGCTCCTAACCCAAAACATCCAGGAAATCCAGGAAGCAATGAGAAGACCAAACCTAAGGATAGTAAGTATAGAAGAGAGTGAAGACTTCCAATGTAATAGGCCAGTAAATATCTTTAACAAAATTACAGAAGAAAACTTCCCTAACCTAAAGAAAGAGATGCCCATGAACATACAAGAAGCCTACAGAACTCCAAATAGACTGTACCAGAAAAGAAATTCCTCCTGTCACATAATAATAAAAACACCAAATGCACTAAACAAAGAAAGAAGTTTAAAAGCAGTAAGGGAAAAATGTCAAGTAACATATAAAGGCAGGCCTATCAGAATTACACCAGACTTCTCACCAGAGACTATGAAAGCTAGAAGATCCTGGGGAGATGTCATACAGACCCTACAAGAACACAAATGCCAGCCCAGGCTACTATACCCAGCAAAACTCTCAATTATCATAGATGGAAAAAACAAGATATTCCATGACAAAACAAAATTTATACAATATCTTTCCACAAATTCTGCTCTACGAAGGATAATAGATGGAAAACGTTAACATAGGAGCAAAACTACACCCTAGAAGAAGCAAGAAAGTAATCTTTCAACAAATCCACACAAATCTAATTCCACCTCTTACAACAAAAACAACAGGAAGTGAAAATTACCTTTTCTTAATATCTTAATATGAAAATTAATATTACCAACATATCTTAAGCAATCGAAATCCAAAAATATGAGGAATTAGAAATTTTTTGATTGTCATCCAATGATCTCTCTAATTGTACAATCTCTAAAAAAATAAAAATAAAAAGAATGGAAGATAGCAAATATCTTCTACATTAATGTTTAGAAAGAGCCTGTGATTTATAACTTATCATATCAAGTATTCAGATCCACACAATTCTGTGCAAGAAGCAAGATGGTATTGCAATATTACTTTTAAAAAAAACCCTCAAATTTTGATTTAAGAATACAGATTTTTTTTTAGATTTTATTAGATCTTTGTAGAAATTTGTACAAGGACTTTTATTCATAGTGTATCCTCCAGAAGCTTCTCAAAGATCTACTACCACTTTCTAACCAATAAATTGGTGTTTTCTTTTTGTTTTTTAAGCCTATCAAGTCCAATTTACACTGTCCTATACTCTTAGATATATGACCTTCTTTTGTCTGTCTGTCTGTTTGTTTGTTTGTATGTAAAAGAGTCTCGAAACTTTATTTTTCAAAATAGAAAAAGAAAGTTCCATCATTTTATTGATATAAGTAAGAAAAAAGTCTCCATGTCAGAAAAGCATGTGTTAGAAAAAGTCTCTCCCATGTTGTTGTTCTTACACTTAAACTTTCTCAGGAGAATAGGACAGACAGCCTTCTTATCAAAATATAGATTATTAGTGGCCTCTCATCTAAGGCTCCAAAGCGTATTAACTATTGAAAGTACATCCTTTTTTAATTTAAAAATAAAACTACAATATTTTATCTGATATTTTTTTCATATGCATTAGTTAGTAACTGGATTCTTCATTGATATAGCATGTGATAAAACTATCAATACTATTTTATTTCATTATCTACAAATGTCCATCACTTTTGGACTAAAATAGATAAAAAAAATCTCATTTAATATTCATATTATTTGAATAGATTTTCAGAGTAAATATTTGCAAAACATAGATATTTTATACTAAAAGTCAGAAAACTTTATTTCTCTTTGCAAATTTTATGTATTATCAAGTGAAGTCTAGTGTCTTAGTTTTTCTTTCTGTTGGAATAAAATGCCCCCATCAAAAGCAGCTTTAGAGGGAAACAGCTTACTATGCCCAGAGTTCAAGGGAAAAGTCATGGTGGTTGATGTTGTCCCATAATTACTCCATTATTCTCTTGGTTGTAAATGAGTAAATTAACTAAATAGTATAATTCTCTTTTGCTGAGAGATTAGACAAAGAAAAATCCATTCCAAAGGAGCAAATTAGAATTTTAAGCCTTCTGGTCTTGAGTGTTTTTAGCCCTCCTGACTTAATCAGTGCCTTCAAAACTTTCCTACTTTTTCTTTTTCTTTAAGTTTTGTCAAATTACTTCATTTACACTTCTTTGTTTCTTACCACCCAGGTCTGCAACACAGGGACTGTCTATCTATCTATCTATCTATCTATCTATCTATCTATCTATCTATCTACCTATCTATATCTATCTCTCTATTTTTG
>JADRCC010130336.1:0-12397 GCA_019843855.1 Hylomyscus alleni
AGTGAGTCAGAATCAACCAAAGAACTTTTAGAAAAACACACTATTGATCCCTGGACTCACTTCTGAAAATTCTGTTTAATCCTGATCAGAGACATAAAGTTCATATTTTTAACAAGCTCTGTGGGTAATTATTATGTAGGAAGTCAACAAACTGGTGTTTGAGACTCACTTTCTGAGGACTCGATTCCATATACCAAGTGCTGGTTTTCATTTTAAATTCAGGTCTAGGAAGAAATCATTGTTACTATGCAACTGCCCAAAGTAACACCATTTTTGCCCTAGTTTCACCTAACTTCCCCCAACAGTCCCAAGCCCCCACTGACTACATCCTGCTGAGTAGAACATTCTCCTGCAGCTGCACTTGCAGCTTGGAGAGGTTCATTGTTTTACAACATAAAACAAATCAACTGAATTGAAACTTGAGACTTCTGCTCCTTGGCCTGCCTCAGGTATGATGTAATTGTGGGTTTTGGATTTATAAACTTTACCCTGACTCTTTCTAGGCTGGGGTGGAGAGAGCTCTTTCTGTCGCAAGCCTGCTCTTGACTGTCAGCAAATAATGGACTTTCAATTTGACCTTCATTAAGTGGCATTCTCCTGTGTCTTGTGTGGGTACAGCACTATGGTGACTGAGCAGGCATTAGTAGGAATATCTGTATTTCTAAGACTGGGAATGAATGGAATTGCATTCATCACTGTTGCAGTAATTACTTTTTTTTGAAATGGCATCAAACCTCAAAGCTCCTGTTTAGAAAGCAGGCCATGCATTTCTTTTATTGACTTGTTAGCAAAGTGACTAAGCTTTTACTGCATTTTTTTGTGATTTTTTTGATGACTTTTGTAAACATATCTATACATAGAAAATACTTATTCTGAAGTGTCTTCCAGAGAATAAAATCTTAGTGCTATTAAGTCTGAAATTTAGGAAAAATATAATGTATACCAGAAGATGGCCTACACATATCGATTGAATGTTTAAAAGATTGATACATTTTTAAATGTGTGCTATCTCTTGGATCTTCCTTATCTACAAACTCATAAATGCTTAGGATTCTGTAAGCTTTCTATTGATTGATGGATGAATTCACTGATTGATTAGATACTCAAATCAAAATCATGGTAATATTTTATTTGCTTTTCTTATCCATCTTTATCATTTCCTTTCCCTCTTTAGTCTCTAGTTATTGTAAAAATCTAAGAAATCTTGTAGTTTTGAAGGTCCCAAGTTGGCCTATATTTTAAAGTTTAGCTCTCAGAGAGGTGATAGCACCTCCAAGGAACTAAAACTGTTTTTTAGGGCTTTAAAAAATAGGTATCTTGCAAGACATGGTGGCACATGCTTTTAATCCGAGCACTGGGAAGGTAGAGGCAGGTAGATTTTTCCAAGTTTGAGACCAGCCTGGTGGTCAACATTGGGAGTTTCAGGACAGCCAAGACTATACAAAAATACCCTATCTCAAAACAACAACAACAACAGAAATTGGTATCTAACTGAGTCATGGCCCTTCTAAGGGTCACACAGTTAATAACCAGTCATATAATGCATTTGTGGAATTGAGTTTCTGAGGGAAGTTTTGGAATAAATGTGTAAATATATCCATCCTTATAGTAGTGAGTAATAATCAAGACAAGATTGAAAATACTTTTTTTACATTTAAACTTTTAGTCTATTTTCTCTGTCCCTCTCTACCTGTCTCTCTGTCTCTCTCTCTGTGGGAGGGTATAAGGGTGGGGGTGTGCAAACATGCATACTACAACATACATGTGAAAGACAAAGAACAACTATTGGGAGTCATTTTACCATGGGTGTCCTAAGAATTGAACTCAGGTCACCTGGCTTGGCAGCAGGCACCTTTAATTTTACCTTGTGAGCCAACTTGCTAGCCCTGAAAGTACTTTTAATAGCTTTACAAATCCATGGCCTTCTAGCTAGGATCTAGTATTTGCCTCAGTGGACACAGAGATTGCTGTGAGCATTTTGAGTGGTAGACTGGCAGAATGAATCATTCAGGAGACCTGGCTTTCTGGCTAGCCATTAAAGACATCCTGGATAACATTATGTTAGCCACCAAGTATTCTGTTTGAGGAGTACCTGAAGAGTTATCACTGTTCAGAGGAGCTTGAAGAATTTAATACAGTGAACAAGATTTCAAGGGATAGCTAGACTTTTTCTTGATGGAGGCTTGCATTAGCTACTTTGTTTTTGTGATCAAGTATCTAACAGTAGTAATTAAGGGAGAAATTATTTTGGCTTGCAGCCCCAGAGAACATAGTCTACTGTGACTGACTCTGTTGTTTTTGACATGTGTGTGGCAGAGCATCATACGGAGGAAGAAACTGTTTGCTGAGCAGTGTTCAGGAAATGGAGTGAGTGGTAGGAAAAGGCAGGGCCAAGGACACTGCTCCAGTGGCCTGTTTTTTTTCTAGCTAGCCCTCATCTCCTAAACTTTCTAGAACCTCCCCCAAATTCCACCAATATCACTATAAAAGCCTTTGGAGCACATTTTAGCTCAGACTACAAAAACACCCTTCATTAGTAATTCTAGAGGAAATGAAAATCAAGTGATATTAATAATAACGGTATTATTGAAATGCAAAACTAACTGAATAGTTCAAAATGTTGTTCTGTCTGAGATGCCTCGAGACATAGATGAGAGAGAACAGGAGCCTAGAAGTTAGTGAATCGAAATATTATGACTAAGTCGAACATGCTAGATATAAAAGGCAAGAAATAAAAAAATCAAGATAGTGTTTGAGATCATTTCTATTAGGAAATTGAGGCAATATATCTCCATGATCTAGAGTTAAATGCACTTGTTTTTTTTTGTTGTTGTTTTGTTTTTGCTTTTTGGGTTTTTGTTTGTTCATTTTTCAATTAGGGACATTTGCTCATATTCAGAACTAAACTAGTTTTGTTGATGTGAATAATGCATTAATTAAAATATAGTTACAAAATATATATATCTGAACTTTAGGGAAGCAAATCAGAAATATAAATATGAGTAACAAATATAGCACATATAGTTATGTCTCTCAAAGTGTCAAGATATCAACTCAGAGCTTCACAGAAGAGTTTACTCTGCTCATATTCTGTAAATTATTGGCAAATGTCTGTAGCCTATTGAACCATTATATTTCTTGAATGCTAATTTTTTTCAATTAATCATGCAGTAATACATCTTAAGTATTTATAAAACAGAATGATTAAAATTTTAATATATTTAATTATTACATTTATATTATAGTATATGCTATATAGTTTTATCCTTTGTGTTGTAGGATAGACAATTCTTGCCATTACTTTAGAATGATATTCAAAAACATCTGACAATGTTTTAGGGCTTCTAGGCTGAATGTCTTACATACCAAATTTATTTCCCATATCTTTAAGTTGTTTTGCCTGATCCCCTGTGCCAGGAAAGGCTAAACTGTCCAGACACCATCAGTAAGTTCCATTGCTCATTGGCTTCTGGTGTGTCAGGAGAGAGCACTTGAGGTAATAAGGAGTTGGAAAGAGACTAAGAAATGAATCCATTATTTCTTCCTCTGCATGATCATCAGAGCTTATCTGAAGGCCTCAGTTGCTATACATATGCTATATCAGCATCCAGTGCTAGCATCTTCTTCTTTCTTCAGGATGTAGAATTCTTGGTGTTGCTAACCTTGGGCCACTACTATCTCTAGTTTTCTAAATGCTGCCCATGTCTTTGTGAATCAGCCAATATTTATATTCTTATCAGTTATTCACAGTAATTATTCTTTCTATTCTATAGAACCCATACTAAAACTACATTGTAGTAAACTCTGGGGTTGTGCCAGATCAGTGATCTTTTAATGTATTATGTTACATATGAGCTAAATTTCTAACCAAGGCATTTTTAACTTTTTTCACTTTTATTGAAAATAGATGTTCTTCTCAAATAATATAACCTAATTATGGTTTCCCCTCTCTTCTTCATCCCCTCCAATTCATCCCCACCTCCTCTCCCATCTGAATCTATCTCCTTTCTGTCTCTCTTTAGAAAACACACAGGCTTCTAATGGATTATGATATGATATGATATGATATGATATGATATGATATGATATGATATGACATGATATGATTTAAAAAACTAACACATCAGAAAGGAAAGCACCCAGGAAATGGCATATGAAACAAATACAGCTACTGAGGTGCATTCATTTGTGCATTCAGGAATTCCATAAAAACCCTAAACTGGAAGCCATAATATATATTAAGGGACCTCTAAGATTAAAACAGAGATTCCATTGAGTTCCTTTACTCTTGGGCATCTATAGCTGGAAAGCAATCTACCCTTAGTTTGTTTCATCAATGAGACTCTTTTGGAGAAAACTCAACTTTGGCTTGGAGGAGTCACAAGTAGCAAGGGATCTCATAGCTGGAGAATAGAGTAGTATAGTGGTATATCTGCCCAATCTAAGCACACAGCTTATAAATATTATGAGTTGTGTGTTCTTTGCACAACCATATTGTGGTAGGAAATTCTTTGCCCAGCAGTTGTGTTATCTGGCTGGTTTTAAAGTATTAGAACTGTCTGGTATTTTTTTGCAGAGACTCAGGTGGGCAGGAGAGAAAGAATACAGCCAAGGCCAAATTCACCCAGGCTTTAGAATGGGAGGATTGGACAAAGGACTGAGATCCTAGGGAGAGGTAACCACATTAGACCACGGGATAGCAGAAAAGTGATCTCAGAACCCTGGAGAGGCAAAGCCAGAGTTTGTGGGGGAGACGTTGGCTAGCAGGTAGGTAGATGCTGGTCCCATAGCCTACTCGGACCTGGTATAGGTTTTTAAAAATTATACACAACACAAACCTTGTGGAAGTAACCAACAAGTATCTAATTTGATTTAAGGCTCAGTCCACAAGATGGAACCCATATCTGACACTGCATCAGTGAACAAGAACCTGACACTAGATAGCCCAGAGGCTTAGGGTAAAAGCAAGTACTACTGTTCTACTAATAGGACATTTTTTAGAAAAAAACTTTCTAAGTTAAAGATATCAGGAAATGACTTAGTTACAGCTCACCTAGAAAAGTTGGACTCTTTTGCACAGATGGTAACTATTCTAGTGTGGAATACAATTACATTCCATGTAAATCAAGTTGACTTATACTAATTTGGAAGAAGAGCTATTGGTAATATAAACCTTTTACTTTCAATTTGTGCCAAGTAAAATAAACAATGGATATTTCTAAAGGTACTACCACTACCAACAACAAAATTTTACCTCAGAGAGCTCTGATTTTATTACTAAGAAGAGTAACAAAGTTAATTTCCTATGGAGACAAAATGTTTTTGTTACTCCTATCAAAGTAGAACTAATAATTTAAAATAGTTCAAATAGATTTAGAAGTGCCTCAAGCCTCATGTAGATTTAAATAGCAATTTGTATGTCTATCTCTCAGTGTATACGTTTTTAATTACAGAAAGTATAGGTAAATTGCTCCTTGATTTTGCATATATAAACAGCTTCAAAGGTAGCATACAAGTGATAATTTAGATTTGACAAGATATCCCTAGGATGTGTGCATGGAACCATTTAGCACTGACTGCTTGAGAGTGAAAAATAAACAATAAATCTCAGAGCAATAGAAGCAGAAACGTCATCATTTCACTTTTGGAAATCCTGTACTTCAGTTTTGTTCCTTGGAAATAGAAGACTGTCATCTCCTCATCCTTTTCATTTTGAGGGGTGACCAGAATAATATGAAAATAGTTCCTAATCCATACCATGTGTCAACAATTTCATTCCTCTTTTATTTTTTCAAAAGAAAATTAAATGCAAAGTCTATAATCCACCCCCTCCCCAGTTAGGACTGCAATTGGTTAACATCTTCTAAATAACTTACTACAGAGAACTTTATAAGAAAGGGGGAGGGGCGGTACTTGGCACAGGTGAAAGCAGATCTACCAGACAGATGTACTTCTTACTCACATTGGAATTCCTCTAGGGTTGTATATGTCAACATAAGGCAGATGGCTCAATAATTACTTGTGAAGAGTTCACGAAGACCAGATATTCAGGTCAGTGAAGATGGTGGAAATTTCCATAGACATGAATACATTCCATATTAGAAATATAGGCAGAAGAAATAACTGTCCTTATCCCTCAAGACACACGCACGCACGCACGCACACACACACACACACACACACACACACACACATACACACACACACACCTGCAACAGCAGGGCCTAAGTCACTGTGGACACTTGAATTTAATTGAAGTGAACACTAATTGAATCATTGAATTCCCAATGAGGGAGGAAAAACAAGAATTATAGACATGTTATGGACATGTGAGAGTTTTTTGTTTCTTTTTCCCCTCAGACCCCAACTGAAGTATAAATACAAGACCTAGTCACTTATTCCCACTGATAGCTCCATCTGGCATTCATGTCAGGAGGTAAGCAGGGCCACCTTATGCTTTGTAGTGATAGAGAATCTGGTACTGGATCTCCATGGGGCGGTTAGTCAGCAGAGAAATCCCTTGAGTAGATTTCCAGAGCTAGAGTAACAAAGAGCTTTGGCTAAACTTTATTTTACCTCATTGGGTTTGGCTTTTAAAATAATGGAACCAAACCACAATTTGGCATGCAAAAGACATAATAATGATTATTTTATCTTAGGCTCTTTGTAGATTTCAGATTCTCCTGTGGAGTATAAGGGTTAGGAAAAAGACAAGTTACGTAACAGAGGGAAGTAAACACAGATTGGCTAACTGAGTAGTATTTGGGATTTTCATTGGTAAAAGCAGAATATTTGCTGTATAAAGAAAAGCAAGAGGACCTTTTCATTAATTTTATTTTGTCAATTGTGCTGCAAGGTTTTTCTACCACTAAAATAATGGCACTGCCAGAGCCTTATTTCTTATAGGACAAGAAGTATTTATATACATCTGCATACCCTGCCCTATCTATCTATCTATCTATCTATCTATCTATCTATCTATCTATCTATCTATCTATCTATCTACCTATCCATCATTAGTACTTTTACTTTATAATTCAAATTTTGCCCTATTGATATGTATTTAACATAGAAATATTTTAGACACTTTCTTCAGTAAGTTTACAGTCAGGTAACTCTTACTACGTATATTAAAATGTATCACATTACCCAGCCACTTGATTCTGGATGATCTCTCTAAAGCATTTAATATCTTCATCACTTATTCATTCCTATACTCCTATCATACAACAACCAAACCAAGTTTGACATGAAAAAGTATATATCTAGATTTGTAAGTAATTGAAATAACATTTTCTTAAAAGTAAACAGAAAACATTTTAATCCATTCAATTATCTATTCATAAAAACCAGTGAGAAAAAAACTGTCTTGGAAGTGATGAGGCACATTCAGACCATAAGATAACCATCACGATGAAACATTACAATCTTGGTGACATCCCAAGACATCTTAAGAAGACTTAGATTTGCTATAAAGGCTGGTTTATAGTCACAGGTATATAGCTACTCAAAAGATTAAGAACTGGTTTTACCCTGAGGTAATTTACCTAGAAGGAATTAGAACTGAAGTGAGCCTACTCTTAAGCATTGGATATCTTAGTCACAAATTTTCACCTCCTTCAGTTGTGAGAGATTATTTCTCAAAAGTATATTTATGAAGAATAAATAAGTAAAACCTCCAAATCAGTTAGTCCTCCATAATTTGAAATCAGGCACAGGTACACCAAGGTGAGGCTGCCCAAATATTTTCTACTTATTGTAGAAAGATATACACTATACAATGATTCAGGTCTACATTGAACTATCATTTCCTCTCCATCAAAATTCAATTACCTCCTTACCTGAAAATGCTATTTAGTTTTGTTTTCCCATCTGTGCTAATGAATATAAGCCAATGAAGAATCTACTCTAAAAATGTACAGAGCTTTGACTCATACTCTAATGGTACATGCTGAAAGTTTAAATAAGTGCTATAAAATTATTACCATGAGCAAGTTATATAGATCTTTAATCTTTAATTGTATATATAAGCAGATATAAAGATGCCTCTGCAGCTATTTCCTACTTTTAACTCAAGATGTCACAAATTGTAGAGCATGATGATGAATGCTTATAATCCTAGAACATTAGGAACTGAGGCAGGACATTAGTTTGAGGTCAGCTTGAATTATATAGTGGGATCTTGTCTTAAAGAAAAATCACAAAGTAAACTGAATACCCACCTTATGTCTCTGTGATACAAATTTATACTCCTTTAACTACTTCATTGTTACAGGATCTTTGATCACATCATGAAACCTAAGATAGTGCTATTTACTAGAAAACCCTGTTTTTAGTTGTGGTGCAGCTCAGCCATAGCACATACCTTTAATCCAAGAGCTTTCTGTTAATTGTAAACAGGGCTAAATAAAGTCAGCCACAGGTCAAGAGGCAGAACAAGCAACCAGTTGACAGGGAGTGAACATAGGAAAAACCATAGTGAGTAAGAGGAAGTTAGAACAGACAGAGAAATGCACAGGAAGTTTAAGGGAGGGACATTCAGTTTGAGGGGATTTTGAGATGTCATGGAGAAGGAAAACTTTTTTTTTCTTTTGGGATATCAACTGTGGAGGAAGGCCAGCTGGGTGCTTTCTCTGCCTCTCTGAGCTAGCAGGTTTTCTGCCAAGCATCTGGCGCCTGAATCTTTATTAGTAAAATCAAATGATGGAGATTTTATTGAAAACAACATTTCATTCTCTTAGATAAATATCATGAATGTTGAGAATTAGTCCAAAGTCCTTTCTCTCAATAATGCCTAAACTTCTATTTCCCAAAACCAATTCTTCTTCTTCCTAGACATAGAGCTAGATAACATTGCCTGGCTTTCACCAGTAAGTGTGGCCATGATACTGAATACTAGAAAATTGAATATATATAGGAATGCTATGAGTATTTTCTCATCAAAGCTTTTTTTTTCTTTTTTCTTTTTTTATTTTTAATGAACAAATAAAAACAACTAGAAAAAACCCCTGTTACCTCCCCCCTCCCCATGTCTGCCTCCCCACCCTCTCCCACTTATTGGCCCTGTCATTCCCCTATAATGGGGCACAGAACCTTCACAGGGCCAAGGGCCTCTCCTCCCATTGATGACCGACTTTGCAATCCTCTACTATACACATGCTGCCAGCACAATCAGTCCTACCATGTCACCAAAGCTTTTAAAATGAGGGCCTGCTTCATTCACGTTGCCGCCTTCCTGAGATCATCAAGAAGTTTTCATGGAAGGTAGAACTGTAAAAATGTGAGGGCATTAAGGAATATTTTACTTGGACAGTTACATGAGCAAGAAATAAACATTTATGTTTGTCAGTCTATCATATATACTTGGATCTGTTCTGTACTATAGCTTATTATACCTGAGAAATATACTTTTAGCCAATTCTGTCTTATAGACAGCTTTCAGATTTTTCCCACAACTTTTAGGCCAAGTTCCCCCTTCTTTTGTTCAGATTTTCGTCCTTCTTAGAATAAGGCCCTTAAATAGTCTTTACCTTAGTCTCTTGTTCTCCCTTTGGCATTGCTTCCCTCAAGAGCATTATCAAAATGTTTCAACAAATACCTGTCCACAATGTTAAGCAATAATATACTACTAACAAAATCACCATCATCTATGTAAATTTTATTTTCTGAGTGCTGAGAGGTATTCATACTCTATTCCCAGACTCCTTTGTCAGGTCTACTTTTTGTGTGTCCTCCATCTTGTCCCCAGTGACCCACTGATTTATTTCCAGGTCCAAGAAGATGTTCATTGATGCCTTTCTTCTTAGAATTCACTTCTTTTGCCTCTTGATCCTCCAGTTTGGGGCAACTTTGGTCATGTCACTGCCTCTATTCATTCTCTAGTTTGCCTTTCTGTTGCTGTGATAAAGTACTCACTGAAAGTAACCTGGAGAGTAAAGTTGCACTTCATCATCAAGTAAAGTAAGGGCAGAAACTCAAGGCAGGAACCTAGAAGGAGGAACAAATCCAAAGAGCGGGAAGGAGTGCTGTTTACTGGCTTGCTATTCTTGGCTCATTCAACTTTCTTTCTTATACAACCCAGGACCACCTTCCCGGGGTGATACCACCCACAGTGGGCTGGGCACTCCAACACCAGTCATTAATTAAGACAATGCCCAATAAACATGTCTACAGGTCAATCTGATAGAGGCTACTAAATTGAATTTCCTCTTTCCAGTGACTCGGTGACTCTAATTTGTTTCAAGTTGACAAAACTAACCAGTACAAACTTCCAAGGGTAAGACTATTGCTATTGCCAGGCCTACCACCTTCCTTTGGTAATTCCTTTTGAGTTCTTCCAAATGAAAACTGTGTTCACATAAAATTATTAGCAATGAAACTTCTATCAAAAATTCAAGCAATAATTAAAGGGATGATTTTTTGTTTATAAAATACTGCGCCTTTAATACGGTCCCTAATTAATGATTCGAATCTTTATAAATTTTTTCTTTAGGTACTCCAACAGTCAGAAAGTTCATCTCACAGATTATTTTCCTTAGGAAGTCATAAAACATGTTATCATCTAACATACAGTATCCTACCCTCATTTCTGATGAAACTTGAGCAATCTGTGATTTATTTCTTCCAGCAGTGTAGAAATGAAAGCCCCTTAATAATACTGTTTTTCTCTACTATGATGTTCTCATACCACCTGTTAATAAGATAATTTTCCCGCACAATTTGTATATGTTGCTCAATTTGAAGGATACAAACTGAGAAATACATTGGAGAATGGAATTTGAGTAGGAGAATATAAACTGAGTACTATTGAGATAACCATTCTTGTTTTACTTCCTTGAAAGAAGATTAAGAATAATCCCATAATCTTTCTTATTCCTTCTAGTGATGTATCTTCTACAAATTCTATTACTAATATCTTGGATTTAACAAGAGTTAACATTCAAGGAGCTCTTACAATGTGTGATATATTTTTCTAGGACATATACTTCATTATATATTTATAATTGTTGTGGGAAATATTAAAAAGACTATCAATATCCAGTGCTACTCCAGGTACTGGCAGGCCACATGGCACCAGTGGGGTGTTCTCATCTCAGCAGGCTCTCTGGCCAGGTGGTTCCCCAAACATCTCCCCCCAATTCACTAAATTTCCACTGGCTGGTTACTACCACACCAGCTCCATGCTTCAAAACCCTCATAGCCTTTATGGTGCACATCAGGCAAAACCACTTTGCCACCTTACCTTTTTCTCTGGAACCCAGTCGAGTATGTGAGAAAAAAAATACCACACAAACTTAGTTCAGAAACAATGATAACTCAATTTCTGGACACAACAACTAGAATCCTAATCTTGTAAGCCATATTAAATCTAATTCCTCTGGTGATGAATCCTGGTGAATCCACCATAAAACCAGGAGACATTAGTAGCTACATCTTGTCCTTTGGCTATCCCTGATCCCAAGCCTCTAAGTCTCTCTTGCTTCCTCTCTCCCTCTGTCCAACCTGGAAGTCCTGCCTACTTGTGCAGTGATTGGTCCCTTTATTCATTGGGGAGGTTTACAAGAAGTCAACTGAGTTCATGACTCATTCCTCATTCGAGACAACCCCTCCTGGGAGAGTGGAATTAACATCAAAATACAGGCAGCACAAAGCCATCCACACCAGATAATGATGAAGATGTATATATGTATATGTGTATGTGTATGTACATATTTATATATATATATTATCAGCTGAAGATATATGTGTGTTTCTATATATCTTCATCATTATAGTCCATTAATCTTGATATTTCTTTTTTTTCATCAGATTACTTTATTCTTACCATTTGAAAAAAGCAATTAAAGATATAAAAGAACATTCTAATGTCAGTTCTGCCTTTGGGCGTATACACAAAGGATGTTTCATCCTACCATAAGGACACTTGCTCAACCATGTTTATTGGTACTCTATTCATGACATCCAGAACCTAGATATTCCTTAACAGAAGAATGGATAAAGAAAATGTGAAACATTTACAAAATGGAATATTACTCATCTGTTAAAAAATGACATCATGAAAATTGCAGGCTTGAAAGAACTGAAGATGGTAACCCCATAGGAAGACCAACAGTATCAACTAACCTGGACCCCTGGGAGCTCCCAGAGACTGAGCCACCAACCAAAGGACTGGTCACCCTCAGCACATAATCAGCAGAGTGCTGTCTTGTCTGACCTCAGTGGGAGAGGATGCGTTTAATTCTGTAGAGACTTGATATACCAGGGTGAGGGAGGGTACAGGGAGGCATCCTCACTGAGGTGAAGGGGAGGGGGGATAGAGGAAGAACTCTGGAAGGGGAGACTGGGAGGAGGGGTAACTAACATTTGGGATATAAATAAATAAAAATAATTAATTGAT
>JADRCC010130472.1:0-10637 GCA_019843855.1 Hylomyscus alleni
TGACTCCTGATTTCTTTCCTAAGTTTTGTATCTCCAGGGTTGTCTCTGTTTCTATTTCCATTTTTAGATTCTGGATGGTTTTGCTCATTTCCTTCACCTGTTTGATTGTGTTTTCCTGTAGTTCTTTAAGGGATTTTTGTGTTTCCTCTTGAAGGGCTTCTAGCTGTTTACCTGTGTTCTCCTGTATTTCTTTGAGGGTGCTGTTTATGTCTTTCTTAAAGTCCTGAATCATCACCATGAGAAGTGATTTTAGATATGAATCTTGCTTTTCCGGTGTGATGCTGTGTCCAGGACTTGCTATAGTGGGAGAATTGGGTTCTGATGATGCCAAGTAACCTTGGTTTGTGTTGTTTATTTTCTTATGCTTGCCCCCACCATCTGGTTATCTCTAGTGCTACCTGCTCCTGCTAAATCTGATTGGAGCCTGTCCTTCCTGTGATCCTGGATGTGTCAGAACTCTTCAGAGTCAAGCTGTCTCTGTGATCCTGTGATTCTGGGATCTTGTGATCCTAGGCTTGTTAGAGCGCCTGGGAGTGCAGCAGCTTCCTCTGGGTGTTGTGGGACTGGCTGCAGAGTTTATGCCCAAGGTCTGCTCAGGGCACCAGCCCAGATAGACCTGAAGGAACCTGAGCCACTCTGCTGGTAGAGTTCCTGTGTGACTGGTCCTACTGGTCCCAGTTACTCCCGGTGTTGGGACAGATGTGTCTTCCTCACCTCTAATCCTGAGAGTGTCGGAGCACCTGGGAGTGGAGCTTCCTCTGGGTGTTGTGGGACTAGCTGCAGAGCTTGTGCCCAAGGTCTGCTCCCAGTGTATCTGGTTTTATGTGGAGGTCTTTAATCCACTTGGACTTGAGCTTTGTACAAGGAGATAAGAATGGGTTGATTTGCATTCTTCTACATGCTGACCAACAGTTGAACCAGCAAACACCATTTGTTAAAAATGCTGTCTTTTTTCCACTGGATGGTTTTAGCTCCTTTGTCAAAGATCAAGTGACAATATGTGTGTGAGTTCATTTCTGGGTCTTCAATTCTATTCCATTGATCTTCCTGCCTGTCTCTGTACTAATATCATGCAATTTTTATTACTATTGCTTTATAATACAGCTTGAGGTCAGGGATGGTGATTCCCCCAGAAGTTCTTTTATTGTTGAGAATAAAACAATATCCTGCTATCCTGGGTTTTTTGTTATTCCAAATGAATTTGCAAATTGCTCTTTCTAACTGTATGAAGAATTGATTTGGAATTTTGATGGAGATTGCATTGAATTTGTAGATTGCTTTCTGCAAGATGGCCATTTCTACTATATTAATCCTGCCAATCCATGAGCATGGGAGATCTTTCATCTTCTGAGATCTTCTTTGATTTCTTTCTTCAGAGACTTGAAGTTCTTGTCATACAGATCTTTTACTTGCTTGGTTAGGGTCACACCAAGGTATGTAAATATTATTTGTGACTATTGTAAACAGTGTCATTTTCCTAATTTCTTTCTCAGCCTGTTTATCCTTTGAGTAGAGGAAAGCTACTGATTTGTTTGAGTTGATTTTATATCTAGCTACTTTGCTGAAATTGTTTATTAACTTTAGGAGTTCTCTGGTGGAATTTTTGGGGTCACTTAAGTATATTATCATATCATCTGCAAATAGAGATATTTTGACTTCTTCCTTTCCAATTCATATCCCTTTGACCTCCTTTTGTGGTCTAATTGCCCTAGCTAGAACTTTGAGTACTATGTTTCTCTCCATTCAGTTTGATGTTGGCTACTGATTTGCTATATATATTGCTTTTTCTATGTTTTGGTATGGGCCTTGAATTCCTGATCTTTCCAAGACTTTTAACATGAAAGGATGCTGAATTTTGTCAAATGCTTTTTTGGCATCTAATAAAATGATCGTGTGGTTTTTTTCCTTTGAGTTTGTTTATGTAATGGATTATGTTGATAGATTTCCATATATTGAACCATCCCTGCATCCCTGGGATGAAGCCTACTTGATTGTGGTGAATGATTGTTTTGATGTGTTCTCGGATTTGGTTGGCAAGAATTTTATTGAGCATTTTTGCATCAGTGTTCATAAGGGAGATTGCTCTGAAGTTCTCTTTGTTTGGTCTTTGTGTGGTTTAGGTAAAAGCATAATTGTGGCTTCATAGAATGAATTAGGTAGTGTACCTTCTGTTTCTATTTTGTGGAATAGTTTGAAGAGTATTGGTATTAGATCTTCTTTAAAGTTCTGATAGAACTCTCCACTATACCTATCTGGTCCTGGGCTTTTTTTTTGGTTGGGAGACTTTTAATGATTGCTTCTATTTCTTTAGGGGTTATGGGACTGTTTAGATAGTTTATCTGATCCTGTTCTAACTTTGGCACCTTGTATGTGTCTAGAAAATTGTCCATTTCATCCAGATTTTCCAATTTAGTTGACTATAAACTTTTTTAGTAGGTTCTGATGATTTTTTATCTATCTTGTTGATTTTCTCAAAGAACCAGCTCCTGGTTTGGTTGATTCTTTGTATAGTTCTCTTTGTTTCTATTTGGTTGATTTCAGCCCTGAGTTTGATAATTTCCTGCCATCTACTCCTCTTGAGTGTATTTGCTTCTTTTTGTTCTAGAGCTTTCAGGTGTGCTGTGCTAGTGTAAGCTCTCTCCAGCTTCTTTTTGGAGGCACTTAGAGCTGTGAATTTTCCTCTTACCACTACTTTCATTGTGTCCCATAAGTTTTGGTATACTGTATCTTCATTTTCATTAAATTCTAAAAAGTCTTTAATTTCTTCCTTGATCAAGTTATCATTGAGTAGAGCGTTGTTCAGTTTCCATGTGTATGCATGTTTTCTGTTGTTTTTATTGGAATTTAAGATCAGCCTTAGTCCATGGTGATCTGATAGGGTACATGGGATTATTTCAATCTTCTTGTATCTGTTGAGGCCTGTTTTGTGGCCAATTATATGGTCAGTTTTGGAGAAGGTAACATGAAGTGCTGAGAAGAAAGTATGTTCTTTTGCTTTAGGATGAAATGTTCTATAAATATCTGTTAGGTCCATTTGGTTCATAACTTCTGTTTGTTTCACTGTGTCACTGTTTAGTTTCTGTTTCCATAATCTTTCCATTGCTGAGAGTGGGATGTTAAAGTCTATGGGAACCATTCTTATTCAGACCCTCCACAGGCCCTCTGATGACTGCTTACTCACCAATAGTTTACTACTGTTTCTCATCAGTGCCATTGAGTTGGTTGTTCTTCCTTCCGTTGACTCAATAGAATCACTAGGTGCACCTGCCAGAAAGTGGGGCTGCCTGGGATAGTCTTGATAGTAAATGATCTCTCCCATGTTTTAGCCACTTACAGCCCATATTACTGGTCAGAAATCAACCTATGATATCACCTGGCAAATGGGGGTCAAGATGATCCCTGAAGTCATTCAGAGTACAGGCCTCTCAGCCTCATCCTTCTCAAGAGATGAAAGCCCACGGTGGGTCACACCTGATCTAATTCTAACACCAGGAAGAAGGAAATGTGACCTGCAGTCTCACACACCAAAGTCCCAGGAAGCTCTGGAAAGCAAAGCTATTGATATTAATAATTAGTACCAGCATCTATTCAATGCCTTAAAATATGGCTATCAATATTTAACGTGAATAATTGAGATTAATATTTTAATTTGCTTCTCTCTTTCATCTCACTCCTTCTGGCAATAGCTGTAGCTACTAGCCCTTTTGTCAGGGAGTCATATAATCTTGTTGCTCGAAGTAAATTTCTTAGCTAGAAAGAGGACCTAATGTTTCTTTTTCAAAGGTCATCACAGTTATTATTTTTCCATTGGAGCCAGTTTTAAGAACAGCCTTTGAAGGAGAGGGGCTGGTTTGGCATTCTCTAACAGGGTTTCTGTAGGACTCAGATGAACAGAAGGGGGTCCTGGCAGCAGCCTGCCAATGTTTCTGTGTCCCGCTTCTTGGAGGGTAGTGCATTGCTTTTTAAGGGAGTGTCACATGCACTGAGTTTTCTGTACAATGAACCCCATGTGAGTTAGTGACATTCGGGTACCTGCTTGACTCATGGGCCCCTAAAAGCTTTCACAGAATCAGGAGTTTCTAGGTCAGGCAGTTAGGCTACAGCCATCATCAGAGAGGCTTCTCATTGCAGTAGGTAAGAAGTAACACAGAGACCAGCAATGATGATGTGCAGAGAGTGAGAGACCTTGGAGCACTCAGCCCTAAGTGGAATGTCTTCATCAAACTCCCTCCTCTCAGGGCTCAGGGAACTATGTAGAAGAGGAGGCAGAAAGATTGTACGAGCCAGAGTGCCACGCAGACCTTGCATGACAGCAGTATTTGAGGCGAAACCTTCAAGGAAGGCAGTCTCCTGCCCCCGCATTGTCGCCTGGCACCCCTAACTCAGAGGTAGCCCAGATATGTCCTTGCCAACTCGAGTGGTAGGAGCCCACCAAGATATGATTTATTAACAGACAAAATTGGACATTGATCTCTGACTTTTACCAATGTTCCAACATCTTAGCCAAACCCTGGCTTGGAATTTACCCACCCAGACTACTTGCCTCTGGCATTGTGGGTAGGGCATTGAAGCTTACAGAATGGGAGGCTTACCCCAGGGCAAGGTCAAGTAAAATCCTCATTATCAGTCTATAGGACCTAATGTTTCTATAACTAATGTACTATAACTGAACCACTCCTAAGAATCAGCAAGACACAAGTCTCTACTAGCCCAGAAGATTAGCATAGTGGGCGTTTTACCTAGGATGGGCGGAACCTTGAGGAGAGTGTGAGTGTGTGTGTGTGTGTCAGCATTCAGCATTCTAGAGATAGCAGTCTGCACTGAGCATTTCAGACTCCCTTGCACTCTGACTAGAACTAGAACTTAGGTGGACTAGGATTTAGATTCATGCAGTCTGCAGCCCCCTGGGCCCAGAGCGATTGGGCCTGGGGGGTGCATCACCAGTTGAGATTCAAGAGATTGAGCATTCGAGATTTAAACATTCAGCATTGAGGACTCAAGATTTGAGCCTCTGCCCTCCTGGCTGGTGCACCCACAGCCCCCCACCCCCACCCCCACCCCGGCCGGGCCCATTCAGCCCGAGCCGCGCTCAGAGCCCGGGGGTGCTGCACTAGTCCAGAGGAGATGGCAGATGTTTTAGACCCAGTATGTTTTAGATTGCCTCAGGTGTACCACCACTACTGAGCTGCCAGATTTTTTATCTCTCTTTTGCAATGATTTGTAAAAGTCTCATGCCGTTTTTTAAGAAATATATACAGATAGCACACTTCTTTGTGTCGAGTCTGTTTGTCACCAGCCAAATCCCGTGCACACCTGGTCAGGACCCATCGTCCTGCGGATCAAGAGAACCCCGCAAGAGAAACCCGGTCCGTGGCACCAGAGGTGGTGGTGACTCTGAGGAAATAGTGTCTTCTAGACACAACAGAATTAGCGCGCATATGAATGTGGAGAGTGTGGTAGCATACACGGGGCCTGCCTGCACAGGCTCAGACCCCTCTCGGAACTCAGCAGCATCTCAACATTGTTTCCTATCTGCGCAGGGTAGACCGCGGCAGCTGCCAATGTTTAGATGTCCTGTTCTTTTCATTAGTCATGAGAGAGCCGGACCTGCGGGGTTAGCTTCCTCCAAGAGCAAGAAACATGTTCTCAGCTTCTGCTCAGACTTCCTGAATGGAAATGCTCACAGTGGGATCTGGCAGCCATCTTCCACATCCAATAGTGGTGGCTATTGCTCACTAAAGCTCAGCACCATTACATCTAAGCATCTTGCTCTGGCTTTTCGGCCCTAGAAGTTAAGTTCTGCCTCACCACCTGAGCTCATGCTCGTCCTCCAGAAGACCCATAGTTCCAGGGTCTCCCAGGAACCAGTGCCTTTTGGGTGAATTACACCTCCCTTCTTGAGTTTGATCCCCATCGATGTGCTCTAAGCACAACATCAAGAAACATACTTCAAAGTCAAGAGCTTCTGTGAGACAACAGTAAATCCAGACCTGGACATTTGTACGAACTTCTAAGCACACATTTTTTTTTTCTCCTGCCTGAAATTTTAGGACTACATCTTCCTACTTGATATTCAGGTAAACATTAAGATCTCAATCTTTTCTTTAAACTTTGTATTATAAATACCCTAGCTTAAATCAACATAATGCTACTTTTTAGAAGAAAAACATTTTCTTTTGATACTTAAAAACCTTTTGCTCCTAGCTTCCAGAGTGTGGCCACAAACTCTCCACCTCAGGGGATGACACGGCAGTTAGAGTGAGCTGAAGCTCTGTCGGCACCATGCTCAGCTCACAGCTTCCCGAAAGCATTTCATAAACACTTCTGTCCCTCTCCATGCCCCCTTAAGCAAGCATCCTTTCCTCCCAAAAGGGGACTCTCTGATATTTTACGTGACTGGAACCGCTGCAAAGTAAAGACAGATGCAGCCAGGATTTTGGACTCTCGCTTCAGCTTGCACTGAACATTTTATTAGGCCTATATTAATTCGATACACTCTTATTTGCAAACTCTGTGGCTCCAAGTACTGAGAAACGGGCTCCTTTAAATATCACACAGCAACCTTTTAAGGATGGCAGCAGGTGCGTCTCAAGTGCAGCCAGGCTTGAGAAACACTGATCTCTCGGCCCCTGGGAAGGATTGCTGGTAAATGACAGCTAGTGTTCCCTGAGCTCACCAGGCAGCACAGAGTGGGTAAAGGGAGGTTTGTAAGAGTCTGTGTCCACTCCTCCTCACGAGTGGAGACAAGTACTTGCCTCTCTCAGACTGACTCAGCTTCCAGATCTATAAAATGAGATGGGGTCCCTCCTCACGGGGGCTTGTGAGGAGGCTCAGTGAGGTGCATGGATCTAAAGTGGGGTGGAGGGGGTTGTGGGCTGGAAGCTCCTTTCTGTAGCATCCCTAGAGCCAGATACAAGGCTGCAGCCCCTGCAAAAGCTCTCCTTCCTTCTGGTGCCAAGTGAGGCTGGCACTGTGCACAGGACGCCCCGCCCGTTAGGCCTCTTCTTCCGGAGCTTCCTAGTTAGAGCTGGCCAAGCTCCTTCCACCTCCCCTGCTGCCCACCTTTGGGCCATTTCACTGCTCATTAGCACTTCCTTCAGAAAGTGGCTTGGGAGAGGCAAGACACAAAAGTAAAACTCAATCATCTTCTTGATAATTAGCAGGTCTTATTTTAAAAAGCCTCGATGGATGGGGACGTGGTTAATCCGGTTGGCTGAGTCTGGAGCCTCCAGTCCTATCCTGTCCAGTGGCCTTCCAGCAATCACTGACAGCAATCATCAGGATGGCCACTGGGCCATGGAGCGCTTTATATCTATGGACTTCCTTGAACCTCCTCACAAGCCCCTGAGGTCTCTAAGATTCCTTTCTCATGTTATAGATCTAGAAACTGAGACCAAGAGAAGTGTGTGACTTTGGCCCAATGTGCATGTGAACCGGAATAGAAGTCTGGGTTCAGGTGTCTTGCTTCACCCCTCTGCTTTGCTGCCATTTTCAATCTCAAGTGACTCCAACCTAATGATGGATGGATGGCATCACAGAGCAGAAAAGATGGAAATAGTATGCATGTTGCAGGCGCACTAAAGATTAGGACCAGGCTCAAGTCACTCTGGGGAAAACCAGAGATGTGCCTGGACTAGGAGAGGTTTTGGCAGATGGAGACTAGAGGAGATCCCAGATGGGACGGAAAAGCCTGGGCAGACAGGAAAGGAAGTCAGGAAAAAAGCTATGCAGAAAAAAAAAAATGAGGGTAGAGCAAGGCCAGCCATGGGCAGCCTGTGAGCACTGGTGCCAGGCTGGTAATCCATGCGTGCTCTGGGCCACTTGTCTCCAGACTCTAGGCCACTTGTCTCCAGAGCAAGAGGTTTGGTGACACATAGCAGTGCTGGTGTTCAACTGGAAAGAACAAACTAACAAATCATCCCCCCCACATCCCCCCGCCCAATGAGAACGAAGTTAACCATCTGTGGAAAAAGGATGTGGTGAAAAGCAAAGAGGTAAAACAAGCAATGTTGCCAAGCTGCTGTTCAACTTTCTGTGGCATCTAGGAGAGTAGAGGCTCAGAGCGGCCTGATCCGCCTTCTGAAGCTTAAGGAGTCTGCAGTATCTTAAGGTGATCTTCTTTCCCCCATCTCCTCCCCTCCCCTCCCTTACCCTCCCCTCCCCTGCCCTCCCCTCCTCCCCTTCCCTTCCCCTCTTCTTCCCTCCTCGGTTCTTTTCCCTTGAGCAGAATTCTTAGGTGTTTAAATAACTATATTCTCAGGAAACAGTATCAACCAAGGCATTAAAAAAAAATATGGTAACCCCCCCCCCCCCAAAGTTTGGTTTTGGCTAATTTCTATGGCTCTAAGATTTCACTAGCTGCCTGGTGGAATGATGAAAAACCCTGGCAACCATCCTAACTCAGCAGTGGGCTTCCTGATAAGCAGTTTCCAGCAAGCTGCTTCCCATGGTGGCTGAAACCTCTCCTTGAAGTCCCTGGGGGCATATACACTGCTGTTTAAATGAGGAGGCTGACTCATGGCTGAGTGCGGGTGCTAACATCATTTTCCTTGCAAATATTTCCCCAGTCTAACTGTAAGAACAACTGCATACCCCCGGGAAGAGTCCTTGAGCCCCCGTGGAGCAGAGGTAACAGTGAGGTAGGAAATGAAAGACGAAGGGCACACTCCTGCACACAGCAGGACCAACCCTAGGTCTGACCTGAAGAAGTACGGGAAGTATCCTATAAAAATGAAAGCTCTAAAGCCAAACTCATCTGCGGTCATCCTCAGGGAGAAATAATAACAAATGCCTCATGTCAACGGTATCTTCTAAGTTAATCTCTCCGGTGGTGGCTTTCTTAGTGTAGTATAACTTGCTATTATTTATTGCCTGTGATAAATTAGGACTCTTCCCCTCCCCATACTCTTTAGTGCCTCAAAGTAGGCTGATCACAGCTTTCCCAACTGTAAATTACTTTAGCAAGTACTTGGGACCCAAGCCTAGAGGGTCGGATTTTACTTTTCCTTCACTCCGGTGCTTATGGGCACATAACACTTGGGGAGAAAGCAAGCTTGACCACACCCTGATTAACTGACAAGTCTTAGTAAGAACTCCCTTCTCTCCCAGAGCGTTCATTATGTGGCAGACACTGTGCTGTGCAATGCATACATCCTTCCAGCTGTCTATGTCCTATGGGTCACATCTTGCCATCACCTCTGCTCTGTTTCTCCCATTTAGTAGAATGTGGGCTACAGGTCTGTCATATATAACTCTTATTATGTTGGGATATGTTCTTTCTATTCAAAGTTTCTTCAAAACTTTTATCGTGGGGGGATGTTGGAATTTGTCAATGCTTTTTCCATGTCTGTCCGTGGAAGTGACTGTGACACCCCTGTCCTGGAGTACATTTATACAGCTGATAGAGTTTAGAAATGGTACAGTCTAGAGGGCCTTGAATGGGTTCATTTTCTTTCCAATGAACTAATTAAAAAGCAGGAGACACCCAAAGGAAGAAGCTGGCCATCTTGAAAATTGGATACCTTTTTAACCTAGCCCAGGCCCTTCTTCCTATCCAGCTGTCTACCTGGGAGCCTCTCTGATTCCTAGCTCAGTGGTTCTCAACCTTCCTAATGCTGCAGCCCTTTAATACAGTTCCTCATGGTGTGATTCCCAGCCATAAAATCATTTCACTGCTACTTCATAACTGTAATTTTGCTACTGTTATAAATCATAATGTAAATATCTTTGTTTTCCATTAGTCTTAGATGATCCCTGTGAAAGAGTCATTTGATCCCCCCACAGGGGTCATGACCCACAGGTTGAGAATGGCTGGCCTCATCTCTCATAACCATTCATATATATTAACTTCAGAAGAGAAGATGACACAAAGCCTCATTGTCCAGTCACTGTGAGAGTCTGTGCTTGAGGTGGGTCAGCACAGGAGCATACCAGGCAGAGTGCACCTGCCAGCATTCAGACACAGTCACACTGACAGCGGGAACACTCATTCTAGCTCAGAAAACATGCCAGCGGCCTTATTTCCATCTAAAGGGCTACTTGCAAACACTGGAGTAAGGCTTCCTTAGAGCTGGTAAACCTCACACATCCAGGGTTAACCTCATCACAAGCAGTTCCCTTTCCACCTGGCCACTTCTTCTCCAGAGCCACTACCCCATGGCCACTTTCACTCTGGTTCTTTTCCCTGGTGAGACAAATATGAATGAATAAATGAATGAATGAATGAATGAATGGAGGGGAGAGTGCCAAGAAATTACTAATAAAAATTGGAGATACTATATGCATTATATGAGGTACTTGTGAGACTTCAATGACAAGACCATTGTCCCTGCCCTATTGGAGCTCGTAACTGCTCGGGGAGTTGGCATGCTGCTCTGCCTCCTGACAGCCTGTGGTGAAGATGCAGGTGCTGCCATGTGTTGGGATTCCTGAGAAGGTAGGTTACAGCTTTCTTGGAAGGCTAGAGGACTCATCCCAGGAAATCAGGGGTGGAGTAGGGTGGGGATGGGGCACGGTTACCTTTAAAAAATGCCGGAATAGGCCTACAGCAAGCAGGAAGAATATGAGAGAGATGAACAACAGAAACCCTCTCCATTAAGAAGAGGTGGCGTCGGGGGAGGTTCACCCCAGGAACTGCA
>JADRCC010130480.1:0-10049 GCA_019843855.1 Hylomyscus alleni
AACTATGGAGCAGAGATTGAAGGAAGGACAATCCAGAGACTGCTCCAACTGAGAATCCTTCCCATATTCAATTATCAAATCCAAACACTATTGTGGATGCCAGCAAGTGCTGGATGACAGGAGCCTGAGATAGCTGTCTCCTGAGAAGCTCTGATAGTACCCGACTAATACAGAAGTAGAAGCTCACAACCATCCATTGGACTGAGCACAGGGTCCCCAATGAAGGAGCTAGAGTAAGGACTCAAGGTGCTGAAGGGCTTGCTGCCCACTACCTAGTACCCTCAGAGCTCCCAGGGACCAAACCACTAACCAAAGAATATATATGGTGGGACTCATGGCTCCAGCAGCGTATGTATATCAGAGGATGGACTAGTTGGTCATCAATAGGAGGAGAGGCTCTTAGTCCTGTGAAGGTTCTATGCTCCAGTGTAGGGGAATGCCAGGGTCAGGAAGTGGGAGAGGGTGGATTGGTGAGCAGGGGCAAGGGGGAGGAAACAGGGTTTTTTTTCTTTTCTTTCTTTTTTTTTTTGCTTGCCCCCTCCCCCGAGGGGAAACTGGGAATGGATATATCATTTCAAATGTAAATAAAGAAATTATTTAATAATAATAAAAAAGAAGTGTGTCCCAACATGGCCAGCTTTGCTCATGCTAGGCTCTGTTGATTGAGCCATATCCCTGCCTGCAAAGCTCCACCTCTAATCTTAGTTCCTACCCATATCCAATATACCCTGTTTCCACCATTCTGTGTTGACTTCCTCCACTGAAACCTTAAACTCCTCAAAGTCATCCAGGAAAGTTGGAATCAACTTTTTAACACCTGCTTATCCTGACATTTTGACCCCCTTCCATGAATCAAGAATGTTCTTAATAACATCTAGAATATAACTCTTTCCAGAATATTCTTAATTCACTGTTTTCCAACCTGCCACAGTTTTATTAAACTCAAGTTTATCTGTAACCAAGTTTAATTAGTTTTTTGTTTATTAATATAACTCAGTTTTCATTCTTTATATATACTTTTTACTTTTTTTTTTATTGGTTTGTTGTCTTTTAAATTTCCTGTGTTAAAGGTGAGTTTCTTGATTCATTTTCTGTCACTGTAAGTGAACTCTACAGCTTGGGTAATTTATAAAAGATGTAAAAATGTCTTACTGAAATAATAACACTTGAAAGTCACAATGACCCCTGTGTGCTGTAGAATGCCTGTTGTTTTAGCAGGCTTGAATGACCTGGTGTTCTGTTAGTGAACAGTAAGAGTTTTCAAGGAATTGGAGAGGAGGAAGTGGGGAGAGAAGGGGAGGGCAGAAGGGGTATATGTGTGGAGGTGTTGGCTTGTTTGTTTTCCTGAGCAGTGAGTCTTCACAGCAGGCAGAAAGCCATGTGGTAAACAAGAGGCCTCCATCCAGGTTCTGGATTGCTTACAGAGCAGAGAATCACTGGTATTCTTTAGCCTGTGAACTAGTTGGAGTTCTAAATGGTCATTGGCTTCCACTTCAAGCTATCGGCCTCATTGGCCCCTCCTTTGAATGTTGAAGACAAAGATTGCTTCTCACTAAATATTCTACTCCTAAATGGCATGTCCTTTTAGGGCAAGACATTTTCATTCTGTTGAAAATGTGTTGCTCAATGTGCTCGTGTTCATGAGATTCTTCAGTTGGATCTTCTGGGGAAACTGCAACAGCATTCACTGTTCTCTTGCTCTTGCCCTTAATCAAACCTCGCACACTGACCTTAGATAGCCTCAAACCTTTCTTCCGAAAGAGTTGGGGCCTTGCCCTGAAAGCTAGGCATGTTCCTCTAAATACTCCTTTGGCTCCTTCCTATTGGTTTTGACTTGTAATGTTTTTAGCAGCATTCATTAAAGGTGACTCGTAGAGCTCAAGAGGTGGCTCACCAAGCCTGATGATCTGACTCTGATCCCTGATCCATGTGGTAGAAGAAGAAAACTGATTCCTGCAAGCTGTCCCCTGACCTCCTCTTGTGTGCAGTAGCACACTCCTGGGCACACATGTAAAATAAATGAAAACAGGATTAAAAGAATTTCATTCTTTATGTGGCTATTTTGGGATATTTTTCTCTTCTGTGTGCAAGATATATAAACCATCTTAGGTTTTCTATTGTGACTATTTGTGCTATTTTCTATTACTTACTTGGTGACAGAGTTTCACTTTGTAGATCAGGCTGGCTAAAATCCTACAATCCTGCTGCTTCACCATCCTGAATTCTGGAATTATAAGAGTGTGCCACCACACTTGACTTTAGTATGATTGTAATGAAGAACTTACAATTAGAAATCTATAGCTTATGTGAGACAAATTAATATAAGACTGCCATATGTGTCTCTACTTATTTTTTATCTCATTGTTCATTAGATAATTTCAGTGTTGTCCTGCATAGTTTTGCATCTTATTTTGTTATTGTTGTGGAACATGGAGTCCTTTCTCACTAATATTTTCTAATTAATATTAGTCACATGTTTACCAACAGTTTTCTTTGTGATTTTTAAAAAATTAGACCACAATAATAAACTAATATTAGAATTAATAAACATTTGAATTCCCTTGGATTTTCCGGGTAGGCAATCACCTGCAAACAAGTGTATGAAATAGGTAACTAGCAAATTTTATGGAATGAGTGCTTGGACTTCAGAGTTTATCTTTCAAGTAGTTAGATATTATTCAGCTTGGTAGGGCTTTTTATTTGTTTGTTTTTTTAATCAACATCTCAATTGTCCAATTTTACCAATGAAGATGTGGGAGCTAGGTGCTGGGGTGGAAGCCTGCTAAGGCAGAGAGGCAGAGGAAGCACCCATCTGACTTCCTCCTTAGCCGAAGTCCTTAGTCAATGAGAGAGAAGGAATACCACTCTCTCATATCTTCTCAAAAAACCGCCTTCAAACAGAATGTCCTTCTCTTCAACTTCCTGTGTGCCTCTCTATCCATCCTTCTGATTTCCTCTCACTCTCTATGGTCTTTTTTTTTTTTTTTTTTTTTTTTTTAATAATTCTATGTCTGCTTCCTGTCAACTGGTTCCTTGCTCTGCCTCTTGACCTATGGTTGACTTAATTTAATCCTGTTTACAATATTCAACCAGAGAGCTCTTGGATTAAAAGTATTTTTAAGGATGAGCCATACAAAACAGGTTTTTCTAGTAAATAACACAAATAATCACAGTTGTGATCAAATATCTTGTAACAGGGTGATAGATATGGATCTATTTGTATTATTCTACATGCAGATGTCCAGTTAGACCAGAATCATTTGTTAGAGGTGCTTTCTTTTTTCCATTGTATGTTTTTTGGCTTCTTTGAAAAAAAAAAAAAAACATCAAGTGGTGATATGTGTGTGGGTTTATTTCAGGGTCTTTGATTCAATTTCATTGATCAACCTGTCTGTTGATACCATGCAGTATTTATTACTATTGCTCTGTAGTACAGCTTGAGGTCAAAGATGGTGATTTCTCCAAAAGTTCTTTTATTGCTCATCATTGTTTTAACTATCCTGGGTTTTTTGTTTTTCCATATGAAGTTGAGATTACTCTTTCAAGGTCTTTAAAGAACTGTGTTGGAATCTTGATGGGAATTGAATTGAATATGTAAATTGCTTTTGGAAAGATGGCCATTTTTACTATGTTAATCCTACCAATCCATGAGCATGGAAAATCTTTCCATCTTCTGATATATCCTTCAACTTCTTTCTTCAGTGATTTAAAGTTCTTGTCATATGGGTCTTTCACTTGCTTGGTTAGAATTATACCAAGATATTTTATATTGTTTCTGGCTACTATATAGGGCGTTGTTTCCCTAATTTTTTTGTTTGACTAGATATTTTATACTACTCATAGCTATTATAAAGATTGTTATTTCCCTAATTACTTTCTCAACCCATTTATCATTTCTATAAAGGAGGGCTACTGATTTTTTTGTTTTGTTTTGTTTTGTTTTTAGTAAATTTTATATCCAGCCACTTTGCTGAAGGTGTTTATCCCCTGTAGGAATTCTCTGGCAGAATAGAATTGTTGGGGTCACTTACATATACTATTATGCCATCTGCAAATAGTGATACCTTGACTTCTTCCTTTCCAATATGTATCACTTTGATCTCCTTTTATTGTCTTATTTTCTAGCTAGAACTTCAAGTACTATATTGAACAGATAGGGTGAGAGTGGGCAACTTTGTCTTGTCCCTGAGGTTAGCAGAATTGTTTTAAGTTTCTCTCCATTTAGTTTGATGTTGGCTATTCGTTTATTGTATATTGCTTTTATTATATTTAAGTATGCACCTTGTATCCCTGACCTCTCTAAGACTTTTAACATGAAGTGGTATTGGACTTCGTCAAAGGCTTTTTAGCATCTAATGTGATGATCATGTGATTTTCTTTCAGTTTGTTTTATATGGTGGACTAAATTGGTGGATTTTCCATATCTATCACCCTAAACAAGTCAAATCCAAGTGGATCAAAGACCTCAATGTACTTCCTGTTTCTGTCTGCACCCAAAGTTGATCCTGTGTCACAGCGCTCCATACCCAAAGACGGCCAGGAGAGAGCTGGTCTCCCAGGAATGCTGGTACACCTGTGAGCACAAGTAAGACCACCACTTCTGCTCCAAGGGACCTGCCCGGAGACCTCAGGACACAGAAACTGAGGAAAAGCCTGGGACAGAATCTTTCAGGTTTCCATCTGCACTCCAGAGCTGATCCTGTACCACAGCTCTCCATACTCAAATTCATACCTGAGAGAACTGGTCTCCCAGGAGTACTGACACATAGGCTTGCAGGAGGGACAAGCCACAGTCAGAGACAGCAAGACCAGCTAACACCAGAAATATCCAGATGGTGAGAGGCAAGGGCAAGAACATAAGCAACAGAAACCAAGGCTACTTGGCATCATCACAACCCAGTTCTCCCACCAGAGTGAGCCCTGGATATGCCAACACATCAGAAAAACAAGACTCTGACTTAAAGTCACATCTCATGGTGATGATAGAGGACTTTAAGAAGGACATAAATAACTCCCTTAAAGAAATACAGGAGAACACAGGTAAACAGGTAGAAGCCCTTAAAGAGGAAACACAAAAATCCCTTAAAGAATTATAGGAAAATAAAACCAAACAGGTGAAGGAATTGAACCACCCAGGATCTAAAACTGGAAATAGAAGCAATAAAGAAATCACAAAGAGAGACAACCCTGGAGATAGAAAACCTAGGAAAGAGATCAGGAGTCATAGATGCAAGCATCACCAACAGAATACTTGAGATAGAAGAGAAAATCCCAGGAACAGAAGATACCATAAAAACATTGACACAATAGTCAAAGAACATGCAAAATGCTCCTAACACAAAATATCCAGGAAATCTAGGACACAATGAAAAGACCAAACTTAAGGATAATAGGTATAGAAGAGAGTGAAGACTCCCAATTTAAACGGCCAGTGTCTTAGTCAGGGTTTCTATTCCTGCACAAACATCATGACCAAAAAGCAAGTTGGGGAGGAAAGGGTTTATTAAGCTTACTTCTATATTGCTGTTTAATCACCAAAGGAAGTCAGGACTGGAACTCAAGCAGGTCAGGAAGCAGGAGCTGATGCAGAGGCCATGGAGAGATGTTCCTTACTGGCTTGCTTCCCCTGGCTTGCTCAGCCTGCTCTCTTATAGAACCCAAGACTTCCAGCTCAGGGATGGCACTACCCACAAGGGGCCCTACCCCCTTGATCACTAATTGAGAAAATGCCCCACAGCTAGGTCTCATGGAGGTACTTCCCCAACTAAATTTGCCTTCTCTGTGATAACTCCAGCCTGTGTCAAGTAGGCACACAAAACCAGTCAGTACAGCCAGTAAATACCTTCCACAAAATTATAGAAGAAAATTTCCCTAACCTAAAGAAAGAGGAATTCTCTGGCAGAATAGAATTTTTAACATACAAGAAGCCTACAGAACTCCAAATAGACTGGAGTGAAGAAGAAATTCCTCCTGCCACATAATAGTCAAAACAACAAATGCACAAACCAAAGAGAGGATATTAAAAGCAGTAAGGGAAAAAAGCCAAGTAACATATAAAGGCAGACCTACCAGAATTACACCAGACTTCTCACCAGAGACTATGAAATATAGAAGATCCTGGACAGATTTCATACACAAATGCCTAAGAGAACACAAATGCCAGTCCAGCAAAACCCTCAATTACCATAGATGGAGAAACCAAGATATTCCATGACAAAACCAAATTTACACAATATCTTTCCACGAGTTCAGCCCTACAATGGATAATAGACTGAATACTCCAACACAAGGAGGGAAACTATGCCCTAGAAAAAGCAAGAAACCCAAAAGAAGATAATCACACAAATATAACAATAACATAAAAAATAACAGGAAGCAACAATCACTATTCTTTAATATCTCTTAATATCAACAAACTCAATTCCCCAATAAAAAGACATAGACTATCAGACTGGGTATGTAAACAGGACCGGCATTTTGCTGCATACAGGAAAGACACCTCAGTGTCAAAGACAGATACTACCTCAGTATAAAGGGCTGGAAAACAGTTTTCCAAGCAAATAGTCCAAGAAACAAGCTGGAGTAGCCATTCTAATATCAAATAAAATCGACTTTCAACCAAAAGTAACTCAAAAAGATAAGGAAGGATATTTTATACTCATCAAAAGAAAATCTACCAAGAATTCTCAATTCTGAACATTTGTGCTCCAAATGCAAGGGCACCCACATTCATAAAATAAACTTTAGTAAAGAAAGAAATTAAAGACTTTTTAGAATTTAAATGAAAATGAAGGCACAACATATACAAACTTATGGGACACAATGAAAGCAGTGCTAAGAGGAAAACTCAGGTCTGAGTGCCAAGAAACTGGAGAGAGCATACACTACCAACTGAACAGCACATCTGAAAGCTCTAGAACAAAAATAAGCAAATACACCCAAGAGGAGTAGAGGGCAGGAAATAATCAAACTTGGGGCTGAAATCAACTAAGTAGAAACAAAAAGAACTCTACAAAGAAACAACAAAACCAAGAGCTGTTTCTTTGAGAAAAATCTTTTTCTGTTTTCCTTCTTTCCTTTCTTCCTTCCTTCCATTCTTCTCTCAATTTCTTTCTTTCTTTCTTTCTTTCTTTCTTTCTTTCTTTCTTTCTTTCTTTCTTTCTTTCTTTCTTTCTCTCTCTCTCTCTCTCTCTCTCTTTCTTTCTTTCTCTCTTTCTTTCATTCTTGCTCTCTTTCTTTCTTGTTGGGAGCCATGACCTTAACCATGACCTAGTGAAAAATTACTAGCTTACACTTATAGTCCTGAGAGAACATGTGTAGTCTAACAGAATATTTGTGGGTGTGGAGGACATTGTGACTTTCGGTTCTAGGAACTGAAGAGTGCCACCAGCTCTCCCTTACTGCGGGCTCTTCCCCTCTCCCTTGTCACAGGATCTCCCCCCTCCCTTGAAACTTTCTCCTACTTGTGCTTATAGTGCCATCCCTGAAGTAAAGTTTTTGGAGTTTGATCAGACAACTGTCTTGCTCTCATTCTTTGTGTCTCTTGTCTCTTTTGGTCTCCCTCTCCCCTGCCCTTGTACCATGTTGAATGGCTCATGGGTCGGGGCTCTTTCTTTCTTTCTTTCTCTCTTTCTTTCTCTCTTTCTTTCTTTCTTTTGTTATTTCTCTGTTTTTTGTTTTTTTATCAAATAGAGTCTAACAGGAGTCAAACTGAAAAAGGAAACTTCAGTTGAGAAAATGTCTCCATCAGATTGTCTAGTAGGCAAAAGACCATTTAGTATTTTCTTGACTGATAATTTACTGTTTCAAGTGCCATCTCTGAACAGCTGGAATAAGAAATCAGTCTGCACAAGATAGTAATTCTATTCCTTCATGACATCATCTTGCCTGCCTCCAAGTTCATGTTTGATTTCCTGTCCTGACTAAGATGAAATAAACTCTTTCCGCTCCAAAAAAAAAAAAAGGAAAAAAAATTGAAAATTAAAAAAACCAACCAAACAAACCTCAATGTAGATGTCCCTCAACTGAAGAATGAATAAAGAATATATAGCACATCTATATAGTGGAATACTGGTAAGCTATTAAAAACAAAAAAGACATCATGAATTTTGCAGGCAAATGAATGGAACTAGAGACTATCATCCTGAGTGAGGTAACCCAGACCTAAAAGGACATGCATCGTATGCACTCACTTATAAGTGAATATTAGCCTTAAAATACAAGATACCCCTACTACACTCCACAGACCCAAAGAATCTAAACAAGAAGCAAAGTATAAGTGAGGATGCTTGAATCTCACTTGGAAGGGGGAATAAAATAATTATAGGAGGCAGGTAGAGGGAGAGACTTGGATGTGAGAAGAGAATGGGGGTCCTCTTAAATATTTCTATTCTACCTCTACTCTAACATCCAGGAAATTGCTTTTAAAAAACAACAACCCTATTTTAAATGTATTTTCCTGACTTGTTAAATTTTAACTATTTTATATAGAAAAAACGATCCAAGTATAGCAACCTCAAATACCAGTGCCTCAATGGCAGATACTCACATATTTCTTTTTTTGTACATATATGTTTTGATAATATGAACAACTACTACTCTCTGTCCTTCTTCCCAATCCCTCTCTCAAATAACTTCCTTCTATTTCTATCCCATGACTTAAAAAACAAAACTCTAGTTTCTGCCTGAGAGAAGATATATAGCACATGTCTCTCTGATACCACCTATTTTCATATAATCTCCAGTTCTGTCTAGTTTATTCAGTTTATTTATTGCTCTGCGGTTAAATAAAAGTATTGTATTTGCAAATATATATCAATAAAATTATTTTACATGCAAATAACACATTTTCCTTCTTGCCTCTTTCGAACTTTTGAGTATTTTTATGTATTCTTTGAAAAGTTCATACACAAATACCATGTATTTTATATGTCCCCCTCCACTCCTCCCAGTCATAGGCCCCTAGACCTTTTCCACATGCCTCCCTCCCATGTTTATCTCCTGTTCCACCTCCACTTTTTAAAATAACTCACTAAATCTCGTAAGTGCTGTCTGAATGAACATAGATGTAGTGATGCGAGTAAAAATACCCTCCCCCATCAGCTCATAGTGTGATACTTGATATTCAGTTGGTGGAACTCTTTGTGAAGGATTAGAAGGTGTGGCCTTATTGGAAGAAGTGTCACTGAGGTGGGCTTTGTAGTTTCAGATGTTCACGCCATCCCCACTTAGCTCTGCTTCCTACTTGTGGATCAAAATATGAACTCTCAGGTAGTGTTTCAGCACCACGCCTGCTTGCCAGCTGCCATGCCCTGTTCCCATGAAGGCCATGGATGCTATTCCTCTGAAACTGGAGACCCCAGTAAACCTTCCTTCCACAAAGCTGGCTTCATCAGGGTGTCTTACTGCAGCATTAGAAGAGTAATCAAAGCAATGGGCAGTCTACCAGTGGCTACAACCCTGAGACAAACAACTTCCGTTACCTCAACAGCCATCAATTCCCAACAACTTGTCAGCTGGTGGGACTTAATAAGCGCCTCCCTCCCCCGACTAGTGCTGGGGTGCTGACTGGCTTGATCTTTTACATTGTTGTTGTTGTTGTTGTTGTTGTTAACCCATTCATCTGGATATCTAGGCTCCATAGCTGGCCTGTTGCTAACATACCACCGTAACCTAGAGTATGCAGAGATCCCTGCCATCTACCCAGGAATGTTCTAAAACAACATCCCCATCAAATCTGAGCTTCAAGAATACAGGAAGCTCTATCCTTCTGCCTTGCAAAAGGACAGTATGGCAAAGAGCCCCTTGCTCTCTGAAAACCCAGACAGGATTTCTAGATCCTTGAGCCTTTCACGCACAGACTCTTCCCACCAACAAAAAAGTAATACCACAACTCACCTTGGGGGACACCTATCCAGGAGGAGTTAAAAGATTTGAAGAGTGAAAGCTGCCCTCCTGAAACATGTCCGCCTCTCCTATATTTGACTTAACCAATCTAAATTTAAAAAAAAAAATTATGGAAAGGAGGGAGGAAAGTGGAGTAGGAAAAT
>JADRCC010130551.1:0-13606 GCA_019843855.1 Hylomyscus alleni
GAGCCCAGGAGGAAGAGGGAAGAATCTGAGGGAAAGGGAAAACAATGCCTCACAAGAAGGCAAAAGCATCCTCACCTGCACACTTGCTCCTTCAGCATGACAGAACTTCCACCATGCAAGGTGCTCACTGCCCCTGCTTCTGATCACCCTTCATCTTAGTTCCCAGGGAAGTTGGAGGAATGGACCAGCAGATGGCACTGTGAGGAAATGGACTGCCAAAGACCATGGTTAAAACACTGCCTAGTGGCAATTCATCCTGCAAGAGGCTCTTTCTCCTAGAGCTTTCTGGAAGCAGTATTTGCAGACATTCAAGACCACCCTCCCTCATCACCTTAAATCCACCACCACCCCGTCCTTCTCCTGCTCCTTGTTCACGTTTCATCATCGAAAGATCAAGGGGACAGCTCACTCAGTAGCCCTGTCAGCAAAATATGCACCTGCGGGGAGCATCTAAGAGGACAGGGCCCCGCCCGCTGATCTCAAGCTGTGCTGTGTCTTCATGCTGGAAGACAAGCTCTCCTGCATCAGTCTGTGCATGCACCAGTGATAACAGATCTCAAGATGCCCTCGAAGTATTTGCCATGGATGTATTTATCATCCAGACAGGTGACTAATGCGCAAGGAGCCGGTGGAAGCAGCTCTTAGGAAGTGCACTGTGGAGAAAGGGATACCACAGGGTTAAAGATGAATCTGCTATGTGAAGGCAGCCACTGGGGCATCCTAGTGCTTCTCAGCTGACACTTTCTGCTTTCCAAAGCACCCATCATTCAGACACTCAGTCAGTCAATCAGTCAGTCTGTCAGTATGGCCCCCATGGCCCAAGATGTTTCAGGTGCTAAAAGGATGTGACGTGGCCATTGAGGCTCAACAGAGTACAAATGTCAAAGCAAGTTCTCCTCTCCATCTGCCTGACTCACTGGTCAAGACTGTCAGGTTGTGCCCCACTCTTCCAACCCTGCTTCCTTCCTCCTATATCCGGGTGAGGTGGATCTAATAAAACCCTTTGCTCTACTAACTTCTGTGTCTTCTTGGATGACCCAAGATGATACAGTTGCTTCTGTAAGCTCTAGGAATGATCAGGGTCAATTAAGGCCTGGTACAGCATTACATTGATGCTGCTGAGAAAGCAAGCAGGACAAAGTCACATGCAGCCAGCAACAGACACAACTGGCTGCCTGGTTGCTACATCTCCCACATTAGAGATTTTCTGGAATGGCTGTCTTGTGGAGAGGTGGGCCATTTGTTGTTGAAAGCATTCAGACACCTTGGGCAGTTGGCAATCCTTCCTGTACAGAGTCAGTTTACTGCTGTACCATCCTAGGTATAGTCCTCTCCTCCTCCCACTCTGATTCTTCACAGCAGCAGCAATGGAGTGGTCAGAGGCCACAATGAACACCACTGAGCAGCCAGAACCACATGTTCGGACTAGACAGAGCTCACAGAAGAGACAGACTAACAGAAAAGACAGCATTGTAGCCTCATTATGAGGAACACAAGGACAACACTCATCTTCAGAAAGGTCATGGGGGTGCTGTATGAAAAGAATAAGAGCTGCTACCCTATATCCAGGTGAGGTGGATCTAATAAAAGTCTTTGCTCTACTAACCAGCCCATATTGTGCTTTGTTTCTGCCCCTACCTTAGTTTTTAGACTTGTGTTGATGATTAAAGTTGTGCCCAGGTCCCCAGGAGAGAGAATGCTACAGCACCACAACATGGAGATGCTTGAATTGACACAAACCTCATTCCAAAATGACCTATAGCTGTGTTCTAGGTTATGAAACACTAGGAAAATGGGAATAACTCAAAAGAGATATTGCATGCACTGGCCTATGTGAGGTTTATACCTGGCATCTCGATGAAGTCCATCTAAAAGGTGACCTCATTAGGACCTCCTGTACATATATTCTGAACAAATAATATCTTTAGATTCAAAATGAGAAAGTCCATTTCCTGTGAATTTGCTTGTTGGCCTTTAGTGCATAAAAACTTCTTTTTTTATTTTTATTTTTTTATTTTTATTTTCTAAATAATATTTAATGAACAATCAAAAACAACAAGAACAAACCCCTGTTGCCTCCCCCCTCCCCATGCCCGCCACCCCATCCTCTCCCACTTATCAGCCCTGTCATTCCCCTACACTGGGGCATAGAACCTTCACAGGGCCAAGGGCCTCTCCTCCCCTTGATGATCAACTTGGCCATCCTCTACTATACACATGCTGCCAGAACAATCAGTCCCACCATGTATAGTCCTTGGTTGGTGGTTTAGCATACAAACTTCTAATCAACGTACTTCATATTAGACTGTAGACCTAGTGAGAATGTTAGGTTAATTTTTTAAAGATCCTTTTAAAATGTAGGCTAATAGCACAACAGAAAATACTAAACATAATAATCAGACAGCATCATCTTAATACAATGAAGAAAATATGCAGAAAAAGGAACAGGAGGATTATGACTAAACCCAAAATACTTTGGCTTCTTTGAAATGGTCCCATTCAAGTCCCTTGTCTGTCTTCTACCTTTCCATGTTTTGACAGTGGCCAGAGCAAGCTTGCAAGTACACATGTGGAAGAAAGTGTCTTCTAGAGGGAGCACACTAGAACAATCCTTGCCTATAATAGTTTTCTCAGAGCCCGTCCACCAACCCCTGGGTCATATAACCAAAGTTTGTGACCACTGGTCACATGCCACCTAATCAGTAGTCAGGACACATGGGTAATATTCTCATGATTGAATATTAGAAGAGAAGAGGTTTGAGCCTTGAAGAAAAGGCATCAAATTCATCAAATTAAAGCTAATATAACAGCTTGGGGGCATGTATTAATTACTTTCATATTATTGCAACAAAATGCCATGGCCAAAAGAAACTAAATGCAGAAAGACTTTATTTTAGCATATGGTTCCAGAGGAATAGAATTCTCATGGTAGGGAAGGCACAGCATGGTGGCAGGAGCAAGAAGTTGACCAATATACACATAGGAAGCAGAGAAAATGAACCAGAAGTATAATGAAGCTATAAGCCATCAAAGCTCACCCCATGTGATTTGCTTCCTCCAGCAAGGCTTAATGTCCATAACCTCCCTAACCTGTACCACCAACTAATGGTCAACTGTTCAAATAGATGAGCATATGTAGAACATTTCTCCTTCCAATCACTACAATCCAGGTCAAATAAACTCAGAAAGTCCAAATTCTGCTTCCCCAACATGTCCCCTGTACCATACCTCTCCAGTGAAGTGAAAGTAGCCTTCCAGGCCTACAAGGTCATTGGGGTGCCACTTCTTCCCATCCACATAGAGCAGCTGATGAAAAGAAAACCTACCCAATAGACTAAGTAGTCCATCCATGTCTAGGGTTCCTGTGGCACAGCTTCTTGTCCATATGAAATGTCAAAACCAGCAATAAACAGACACTCATGCCAGGAGTATCTTGTGCATTTAGACTTCAAAAGTGGCCCTTGTCATCACAATCACACAGGACAGAAGGGAAAATGTGCCAAATGTGTTCCCCAGAGGAGAAAGTTGGAATGAGTAAGGGCTGTTTGAAGGGATGACACAAATTTGGTCAAGGGAACAACAGACTTCTGAAACCTAGGACTCATATTATAAAATTGAACCTTTGTCAGTGGAGGGCATCTATATCCTGTATTTCTGAGTCAAAGAAGCAAGGGAGCGGTGACAGCAGCATCTTTTGAGGTGTACAAGGAGCTGAGACAAAGGAGTTATGGGCTACAACAGCAGTTCTCAACCTATACGTTGAAACCCCTTTGAGAGTTACATATCATGTATCGGATACTTACATTATGATTCACAACAGTAGCAAAATTACAGCTATGAAGTAGCAATGAAAATAATGTTATGGTTTGGGGTCACACAACATGAGGAATTGTATTAAAGGGTCACAGCGTTAGGAAGGCTGAGAACCACTGGGCTAGGAACATAGAAGTTGTTACTGAGCAGCATCTCTTAAACAACCATGCAAGAGCTATATGACATTAGGTGGGGGAAGGAGTGAAGAGATGAGCCAAGAGATCTAAGATCTGAGAGTACTGGAGAGTGTCCATGAGGACACTATGAGAGCAGTAGTCAGGAACTCAGTCTATAAAGAGAATGCGGTCTGAGGGGAGGTATCAGAAATCAGATCATTCCAGGATTGAGAGTGAATTGTCATTTCAAATGAAAATCAAGATAGAGATTTTTTTTTGTTGTTCTGGTGTTCAGGGATAATACCATTATACCCTTCCTGGAACCCAGTGAGGTAATTCTTCCTAGACCTATCTGATACTGTAGCAGAAAACTAACATTGTACTTTCATGCCAGGGAATAGATTGGGCTTCTACAGTTCGATCTGGTCCCCCAGGAAGTTGTGTTACAGTGTGTACCCCATTTAACATACTCACTAGAACATATTCTCAGGGCATCAGAGAGTTAGGATAGGAAGATCTTCTATAGTTCCCCACTAGAAGATATCTACTTCAAGGACTTGGTTCCTTGGGCAAATTCCAGCTCTTTGGCATAGCAGAGTACAGGGAAAGGAGCAGTTTACATTCAGGGTGTCCTGGCTCATGATATGGAATTGCTCGAAGCATGTGCTCAGGAATCAGGAGGTATCCAGTAACCACCCAAAAAGAGGCCAGCACAGAAGAGAATCTGGGCCACCAGTGGACTTCAAGGCCCTAAAACACTGTATTAGACTCTCTCTCCCTTGCCTTAGAGAACAGAGAAATCAGAACCCCTTCCCCAACCCCCAAGAGAACAGCATTAGATTTTTAGGTGGGTTCCATGATCCTAATGCAGGAAGCAAGATCTCTGCAAAATACTACCAAAGCTGAGAGACAAAAGGTTCTAAATCCTAGGTACTACATAGTAATGTTATGGATTAAGAGAATGGGTCAATTAGCACAGAAGTGGGATAGGCATTGTAAAGCACGAGCCCTGAGAAGTCAAAAGAAACTGAGCTAGTGACCTTCTATTGGGTCAGAGACAATGGAGTGCATTGCATATGGGGCCCTGATACACACTGGACAATAAGGATGAAGAGAGATAGGATTGACATCTGGTGCTGAGATACTCAAACAAGACAATCTGAAAGACTAATTGGGGTAAGGGTAGAGTGTAGCTTAGAAATCTGTATGTGAAGGATGGCTGGAGTGGAGATAGCCAGGACAAGCTAATCCAGAGGTTCAGGAAATTCCTCAGGCAGCAGATGAAGACTGCCCTCCAGTAGTAGCCCTAGCAAACGAGAAGCGGACCATATTTTCTTCTAGGTATTGCAGCAGTAGGGACCCAGAGTTGGCTGTGAAATTCACAGTTGAAATAAGCCTCAGTAAGATTGGGGCCATTGGTACTTTTGGACAGTAGTGCCTGGAGAAAAGGAGGCTGACCTCAGGAATTGAGCCTTACCCTTTAAGACTCCATCCAAGTACACCTGAGTCCCAGACAAAAGTTTCTGGCCTTTTTGCAGCATTCATGTCCTCTATGGTGTCCCCTGGAGATCACCCTCACAATATGATTAGGTCCCTAAGGCACACTTTCCTTCTCATTTTGCCTCTCTTACTTGAGGATATGTCTCACGATCTCTGAGTCCCTCCTTCCAATTCCACCTAGTTACTCTATAAGCCTCTCTGACTATACCTAAAAGGTCCCTGCCCTGCCTTGCCCTGCCCTGCCCAGCTCTGCCCCGCCCTGCTCCTCCCAAGCCCCACCTACATCTATCCAGCAACACATAGGACACTGCTCACATTCCTGCCTCAGCTCTCACAGTCCTGCTCTAACTGCCTTACCTTATAACCCATGGGTCTGCCCTATAGGTCTTCCTCTCCCATTTACTCTGCCACTAGAAGCCTTATCTTACTCTTCCAGGAGCCCACTCCCCATCCCAGATAGACCACAGCACTCATAGGCCCACCCTACTTCTCCTTTATCTCTGCCTCTAGTTCTATCCTCAATACCCTCAGCCCTGCTTCTTCATTAGCATCACCCCATATTAGGTTAGAATTCACTGTTCTCTTCCTACTTCCTGCATCATTGCTCCTATTGACTTATCCATGGAGGTGAGCACTCAACACCCTGCCCTACGTCAGCAGTCTGAACTTTATTATGACAGTATTCAAAGCTCTATTTCATACTTCACCAATCATCCCCACTTCAGCATGCATTTTTCTGCCCTCCAGTGGTCCTGCATCATATCATATGTGTTAATATCCAAAGTTCCACTTCCACTTCATATCTTACCATTGACAACCATCCCCATTACTCTTGAGACACAGCTCGCCTAGGTCAGCACTCACAGCTAAGCCCACCACTCTTACTTCAGCATACAGTCTTGCTCTTCCCTCTCCAGTGATCCTCTGTCATAGTATGTCAGTATTCAAAGGTCTCCCTCCCCTTCCATAAATTAATACCTATGGCCCTTTCCCAGTACTCTGTAAACCCTAAGTGCCCAGGGCAACACTTGGCAACTCCACCTACTTCTCCTACCTCCATACACACAGCACTGCCCACCACTTCAACCACAGTGTGCACAGTCCTGCCCACCATCAGACATAAACATACACAGTACTACCCACCACTACTAACCTAGGAAGCAGTGCCCTACCCGCCACTCCTACATCATCACAAATGGCCAGACTCCTCCTCCCTCACTTAGTACATCACTATTCACAGCAGTGCACCCAACCTGTTCAGCATACACAGTCTGCACTCCTATGTCAGCATACACAGCCATGTCCTATTCCTTCAGTGGCCTTCTATCACATTATATCAGGATTTAAAGCTCAGTCCTGCTGTCACACTTACAATTCACAGTCCTGGCCAGCACTTTAGAGACCCAAGTCGGCACTAACAGCACCATCCACAACCCATAATCTGGTCCTCATATCTCAAATGGCCCTGTCCTCTTTCAGAGTTTCTGGGCCTTTATTATGTCACTATCCAAAGCTCTGTTCCTACATCATATGTCACCAATCACTGAACCATGTTCAATCTCTACCTCAGCCTACATAGCCCTGCCCATCACGTATAATTCGGCTCCCACACACAGGCACGCCCTCCTTCTCCCATAGCCCTCCAGCAAGTAATGCCAGCATCCAAAGCTCAGCTCTGTCAGCAAAATCTCACCACACATAGCCCTGGCTGGCACTTTTGAGGCCCTGACCGCCTTGCTGAGTACTGACAGTCTGGCCCGCCACTTCAGCCTGCATAATCCTTCCTTTTCCTTAAGCAAATCCAGAGTTAAATTGGGATCCAAAGCTCCGCCCTAGTATCCCAAGAGCTCCACCCACGCAGGTCAACACTCACACCCGGCCTAGACTCCAAGAATCCGCAATTCCTATCGGTTCCCAAGGATTCTTCAGAGCACAAATTCTTATTCCCAACCTCTACTGGGTGCTCACAGCCCCACCCCACCCCAATGCCTAACCTCCGGACTCACACAGGTTGGCCCTGGACCAATTTGAGGCCCCTCCTCAACAAGCCTCTTCCCTCACAGCCCCTACCCCGCCCCTCCTGCTGCAGTGCACCCTATTCCTACTTTCATGAGTTTTTGCCTACTCCTCCGACTAAATCCCTCATTCCTTTTCTCACTTCTTTCCCTTCCCAGCCGCTGATTACAGACTCTGACCCACTTTATTTGCAAGACTGCCTTAAGAAAACTGTGTCTCCTAGCATTCGAAGTAGCTTACTGCTCAATTATGCAAGTCTGTACCTTCCTATCCCGCTTGCAAAGTGCCTGTAGTTCTAACTGGCTGCAAATGATTAGACTTGTAAATGAACGTGGTGTGCGTGCTTACGTAAATTGCGTGCGTTCGGGCGTGGATACGTCTCCGTGTTTGGGTTTCATCTTAAGGCAGAGTTAAAGTCCCAGAACGCCAGTTAGTGTTAAGGCAGTAGCCATAAGCTTTTCTTTCTTTAGAGCAGATGTTATCCACCCCCGCTTAGGAGCCTTTGGTACTGGCGGCCTCCCGGGAACGCTGGAAGACAGAGGACTGGATGTAAACTGGAGTCTGCCGAGTGATAAGTGGTAAAGCTGAGAGACCAACAGCACCCAAGGGACACAGGTAACCTGTTGAGTCAGAGCCTGCGAGCTTGCCCTCATCCACCACCCCATTGAGGGCACCCCAGCCTCTGGCTTCCCCGACTGCTGGGCCAGCCCAAGGCCAGTCTTTGCATGCCACATCTTGCCAGCCTCTCATTGTCTCTCCTAAGTGATGCAGTGTGGATGCAGGCAGATAGAAACCGTATGTGCTGCTCCAGGGCACTGCTTCTTCCTTACTTTCAGGCTAGGAATTCACTGAGACTCCAGACTATGAGGGTGCAGATCTGTAGCCTTTGGTATTATATCCAGTCTAATATACCAGATAATATTGAAAGTACTGGGATTTGGTAGACCTGAGTATTTCCATGGAGTCACATTCTGTGTGGCATCATTTTTCTCCTGTTAAATTGCATGTTTAGCTTAATAATGGGAACCAGTTGCAGAATTAACTTTCTACATCAGGCAGTTCTTGTCCCAGACAGAAAAGGACTTTCCCACTGGCATGATAGCAGAACCAAGCTGTGAGTGAGATGCACATGTGTGTTGTGTAAGACCAGCCCTAACTCTTGTTGATCTCTAAGGCTTGCTGAGTAGAAGTCTCTCCTGTTGCCAGTAGCCGACATAACTAGTTTTACTTGATGTTTTCTCCTTTATCTACCTTCTGCTTATGCAAGTGGAGGAGCAGAAATAAGGCAAAATGGCAGCTTCTTCATCCACAGAGCAGGTTTATCTGTGGTACCATAAAGAAGGGTATTCGTTGTTTTGACTACAGGGAATTGAATGAAATAAGAAGAGAGCAGATATTTAGCGTGGGCAGCTAGATTACAAGGAATCCTGAGGATTCTTGTGAGATGGGTGGATTCTGGGCGGGTTGGAACATGAGCCCTTTGCAGGAATCAATAATCTAGATAGTCTTCCAGACATGCCCACAGAACAATCTGATCTGTTTATGTTAGAAAGGTTTATGTTAGTTTACAGGTTACAGTCTGTCATTAGGGTAAGTCAGGGCAGGAATTCAGTCTCTGAGAGCCCCAAAGGTCCAGACCAGTGGACTCTATTGGTCTTCCTATGGAGTTTCTGTCTCTTTCAGGGCCCATAATCCTTCCTCCAACTCTTCCATAAGAATCCCCAAGTTCTATCCACTGTTTGGCTGTGGGTCTCTGTATCTGTCTGAGTCAACTGCCTGGTGGAGCCTCTCAGAGGACAACATGCTATCTGCAAGCATAACGGACTATCATTAATAGAATCACAAATTGGTGCTTGCTCATGGGATGGGTCTCAAATTGGGCCAGTTATTGGTTGGCTATTCCCTCAGTCTCTGCTCCATCCCCATCCCTGAATTTCTTGTAGACAGGATAAATTTGGGGTTGACAGTTTTGTGGGTGGATTGGTGTCTCTATTGTTCCACGGGGGCTCCTGCCTGCCTGCAGGAGGTGACCTTTTCAGGTTCCATATCCCAATGCTGTGAGTCATGACTAAGGTCACCCACATTGATTCTTGGGTGCCTCCATTATCCCAGATCTCTGTCTCATCCTGGAGATGTCCCCCCTCCTCCACACCTCTATCAGATGGAGATTTTCATTCATTCTCATGGACATCTGGTCATCTCTCCTGTCCCTCCCCACATATGATCCTTAACACTCCCACTCCTAGGCTCAGAGGTTAAGAGCAGGGCATTATTAATCTGTGACAGGAAACACATTGAGTTCAGTGGAGTTTCAGGGCACATGGGAATCATCTGGAGAAGGCAAGACCCAGTGGATGTGAGCCTGAAGAGCTGAGCTGTGATATGTTTCTATTTTTAGACCCAGAGACTCTGAAGAAAATGAAGTTTCCCTGCCTATCCTTCCGGCAGCCCTACGCTGGTTTAATCTTAAATGGAGTCAAGACTCTTGAGACACGTTGGCGTCCCCTGTTGAGCAGCCTTCAGAAATGTACCATTGCCATCCACATTGCTCACAAAGACTGGGAAGATGATGCATGGCAGGAAGTGCTGGTGGAGAGATTGGGGATGACCTGGACACAGATTCAGACCTTACTACAGACTGGAGAAAAATATGGCAGAGGGGTGATAGCTGGTAAGTGGGGCTGTACCAAATACAATGCAGACAATTCCAGCAGGATCCTACTTGATAGATTGGTGGCACTGTTTTGCTGTTAGCCAGAGGGTGTGTTCTGAAGTTTCCAAGAAAACTCTCTAAGGGCTGCCAAAGTCACTTGAATGGGGTGAATAGGTCTGGGTCCCACAGACTCAGTTACCTCTTAACTCCAGACCTCATATAGCATTGGACTGTGTGTGTGTGTGTGTATGAATATGTGCAAAAGGCATGGCCTATGACAGCATAGACACCAAAAAAGTGGAGCAGTATCTAGAGTAAGGCTGCCTGCCTGGCTTGTAATGCCTGTCACAAGGACCTTAAGTAAGACACCAGTCAGCATCTAATACAGGCACCTGCTGGCCTAATTGGGAATCTTATTGACTCTAGCCTTCCTGGATGGGGCTGGTTCTCTTTCAGTAGGTAAATGCCGGCTTTAGTAGTATGCTAGAACCTGACTGTCCCTTAATGCAGGGCTTACTGAGCATAAGCCATCCTCTTCTTTTTCCCAAGGTCTGTGGCTGTCTCACCCAGGATTCCCTAGTTCATTTGGTCATGTTCCCAGTGTTCAGTGAGAAAAATTCCAATTTCCTATCATTTTGATTATACACTATCAGTTGACCCTGCAGTCATAAAGATAACCTTGTTGTACAGAAGAGACTACATCTGTATGTTTCTGTCTTTGTGCCCAGGACTTATTGACATTGGAGAGACTTTTCAGTGTCCAGAAACCTTAGCTGCTGATGAGGTTGTGGAACTGGAAACTCAAGCTGTGCTAATCAACCTGCAGCTGAAGTACCTGACTCAAATTTCAAACCCCAGATGGTTACTGGAGCCCATACCTAGGAAAGGGGGAAAGGATATATTCCAAGTAGACATCCCAGAGCATCTGATCCCACTGGAGAAAGAATAAAACAGTGAATGCTCTGGAAAACAATTGGATAATGGCTCTGCCAGTAGCCCATCATAGTGCACACTTCCAAATCTCAGTCAGGGCGACTCGAATCTCCTTCTACAGAGCGCTGATCCAGACTCCTTTGCGCTCATGAAAGGGGTGGCAGTGAAAACATCCCTTATGCTGTGCCTCTGCCAGCAAAGCTACAGAGCCTTGAGAACTTTGGCCTTTAGGGAAAAGGAAATCTCCCAGGAAATGTATTTTACTGAAGTTCACTTTGATCCTGCTGTTTTCTGGATTGTATGAATAAATCTGCTAATGGTTAAGTGTTTAGTGTCTTGGCTCCCTTTCTGCTTTCCCGTGTCTTTATTGCAGTCAAATCTCATGCAGTGTATGAACAACATCCAGGGGGCCATGTGACAAGTCTGGGACCAGTCACTGAGTTGACCCCAATGCACTAAGTCTGTGATGAAGAGGGAATCAAATGGAGAAAACAAACAGTGGATCATCCTTGCTCTTATACCATGGAGACAGTCCCTCAAGCAACAACTACTTTTTACCTAAAGAATCCTAAGTATTATGCGGGCAGCATGAAGTTTAAGTATTAGATGTTAGTGTTTATCTTGTAGCAAAATTTTAAACATTTTTTAAAGCTGTATTTATTTTATTTTGTGTATATGAGTGCACTGTAGCTGTAGAGATGGTTGTGAGCCTTTATGTGGTTGTTGGGAGTTGAATTTTTAGGACCTCTGCTCGCTCCAGTCAACTCCACTCCCTCAGTCCCTGCTGGCTCCAGCCCAAAGATTTATTTATTATTATAAATAAGTACACTGTAGCTGTCTTCAGACATGCCAGAGAGGGCGTCAGATCTCATTACAGGTGGTTGTGAGCCACCATGTGGTTGCTGGGATTTGAACTCAGGACCTTCAGAAGAGCAGTCGGTACTCTTACTCACTGAGCCAGCTCACCAGCCCTAAACTTTTTATTTTTTCTTCTCACATACAATATATCTTGACTTCAGCTTCCCATCCCTGCACTCCTCCCAACCCCCCCCAAACACACCTCACCTCTCTCCCAGATCCATTGCTCCTCTCTATTCAGAAAAGAACGGGCTTCTTAGGTATGTCAACCAAACATGGCAAAAGAACATATAATAAGGTTAGGTACTTTCCCTCATTTGGAGGCTAGATGATGCAGCCCAGTAGGAGGAAGAATCCCAAGAGCAGGCACAAGAGTCAGAGAATGCCACTCTCTCACTCAGGAGTTCCACAAACAAGCCAAGCTAAACAACCACAGCATGGACTCAGAGGACCTGGGTCAGACCCATGCAGGCTGCATGCTTGCCAATTCTGTTTCTAGGAGCCCCATTTACTTGATTCTGTGGGCCATTTGAGGCAATATTTTTAAGCATATGCCCTACTTACTATTTGGACTATGTATCAATGACTTCCAAGATATATTACTAGTCATCTTGTGGGACACTGAAGCCAGAGCCTTAGATGGATATTAGAAAATTCATATTGATACTGACTCCTGGGAATCCAGGAGAATGCACCTGTGCCTGCTGGAACACTACAGCGGCTTCTCATGGGAAGGCAAGGACACAGGAACAATACAGATAAACAGCACACAAATTCCAGGCTCAAGATCATTATTTTATGTCCATGGGATCTGTTTTTATTTAATAAAAACTAAAATTGGTCCATTTCTAGGAAAAAATGTTTTGTCCCAGTCTATAATGAACCCTGAGTTCATGAACATCATTTGTTTTTGAACAGCGCACAGATTATACACTTGTTTTCTGAGTATTGTTCCTGTACTTCCTCTTCCTCCTCCTCCTCTTCTTCCTCCTCCTCCTCCTCTCCCGCTCCTCCTCTTCTTCCTCCTCCTCTTCCTCTTCCTCTTCCTCCTCCTCCTCCGCTTTCTCTTGAGGTAGAGTGGGAGGCCCAAAAGGCAGTCAACCTCCACCACAGGTGAGTGACTGACCCAGATGAAGTCATCTCGTCTTTAGTTTCATTCTATGTAGGGAGATACAGGTTCATATGGGAAAGCCACATCCCAGACCTAAAGAGTCCCTTCTCTATTACTGGAATTCACTTTGGCCTCTCCCAGGGGCAGCCATTTGTTTCAAGCTCATGTGGTGGGGGTACAAAGGAGGATTTTCTCCCTTTATCTCAAAGAAGGAAAGGAGGGACTGAAGAAGATGCTGTGTAGGTGTATTTCTACCCAAGTCTCTCTAAACAGTAGGCATAGTCCATGTCTAGACAGATTTGCTCCATTGTGATAGGACGTTTACATACTTCCTAACCCTTCATGCAAGAGCTTTGATTCTGGGGCTGGTAAGCCGACTCAGCATATACAGCCAACCTTGACATGGCCATGTTCTCTAGACTGAACCAACATGGTGGTGGGAGGACTGACTGTATGCAGGCATTTCCTTTTAAGACCCTGCACTTAAGAGGCAAGAAATGAAGCAGATCTCACTGGAATGTGCATGGAGATGGCTTAGGTTTCTTAGATATAGCTAATGCAACTTTTGTCCCTTACTAACACAGTAAGTCCCTTTTATTTTGCAGA
>JADRCC010131000.1:0-12923 GCA_019843855.1 Hylomyscus alleni
TTTTTTTTTTTTTGCAATGTCCCATAATTCAGACTTGTCACCAATTCACAAACACACTCCCATTAATCCAAACCAGGAAAGTTCTATTATTTAACAGCAATATATACTATGCTCAGGGGAAATAATTGCAAGGTCACTATTTACAGTTCAACAATAATAACATGACATCATAAAGATCCCTTTATCAGAACAGAGTGGAGTGTAACATGTGTCCACAACTCCAGAGTGGGTTTTTCTCCAAAGCCCTATTGTCTCATATGATTCCTGTAGCAGAATAGAATAGGGTGCTGATTGCCATTGGCCAAAGGGATGGTCACAGAGGTGAAATGACAGCAAGCAATGGTCACAGAGCAAACTAGAAAAAGCAGACAATTAAATCCAAAGGACATAATTGAGGTTTGTCTCAATGTATGTACAATACCTACATACTTGTGCTTGGTTTGATCCTCAGAACAGCAAATAAACAAAAGAAAAGAACCACGGGGTGAGGTCTCTATAGTCTTATTTTCTCAAAAGCTGGACACAAGTGTCACCCTTGGCTGTGGAAACAAGAAAATTATCTTAATTTGTCATCTCAACTACCGTGGGGTATTGTTTTAGAGATAGTAGGGACCAGGCCAGGAGACTGCTTAACAACCTGTTTCTTTCCTGCTTCCATCTGTCCTTAGACACAGCCTCCGGGCTTGGTGCTGGGAGACATTCAGACTTTGTCTACAGTCTACTACCTTGTAGTCTAAGGAAAGAAGGTGGAGTCATAATACATTTATCCTGACCCTACTGATTTGTGGGGTAGAGAGCCATGAAAATGTAGTTGATAAAGTGCTTGGGGTAGGTATCAGGAAAGGGGGTGTTCATATTTCGAGGAGCCAGCTAGACTGGGTGTTGTAGGCTAAACTGTGTCTTCCCGAGCTCCATGTGTCTAAGCCCTATCTCTGTTATTCTAGAATGTGGCTATTTGGAGATAGGGCCTCTAAAAGGTAATTAGTTAAAAATGAGATCATTTTAGTGATGCCAACCACTCCAATGTCTTTATAAGAAAATATTTTAATATAAGTATTTGTAGAGTGAAAAGACACAGGCAGCAATGACCATCTGTGAGCCTGAGAAGAGACCAGGACAGTTCTTCCCTCAAGGGAATTGTCCTGCTGACAACTTGATCTTGGAGGTCCACTCTTCAGGATGGTGTGGAGACAAAGCTGTGATTTGAGCCATCTTTGTGATGCTGCATTTGCTGAATAGTTTAATGTCAGTCTGACACAAATTATGATCACTGGAGAGGAGGAGAAAATGCCTCTATAAGATCAGGCTGTAGGCAAGCCTGGAGGACATTTTCTTAATTAGTGGTTGATGGGGAAGGGCCCAGTGTGGGTAAAGCCACTGCTGGGCTGGTGGTCCTGGGCTCTATAAGAAAGTAGCCCGAGCCAGCCATGGGGAGTAAACCAGTAAGCAGCACCTCTCCATGGCCTCTGCATCAGCTCCTGCCTCCAGGTTCCTCTGTTCGAGTTCCTGTCCTGACTTCCTTCTGTGATGAATGGTAATGTGGAAGTGTAAGCTAAATACACCCTTTCCTCTGCAGGTTGCTTTGGTCATGGTGTTTCATCACAGCAATAGTGACCTGACTAACACAGTGCTCCTGGCACACTGAGATAGACACAGGATGGAGCCTGGTCTGCTGGAGAGTTGCAAGTCCTCAGCTGTCTATGTGGATACCCCTCAGTTAGGGCAGAGGGGCTAGACTATGGAGTACAGTGTTGGAAGATGAGAACTGGACCTTTTATGCTGAAGAATATATATTTTCTTCATATTTTATCTTTAAAAAAAATAAGCGAGAAACAGATCTCTGATTGCAGGCGAGTCCCTTCAGCAAAATGCTATTTTCACAAGACCACAGATGAATTTTAGGAATGGCTCCCTGTGGCCTTTGGTACAGAAGAACATAACAGATAAACATAAGCAAGCTAACTGATCTAGATTTGAATTTATCATCTCATTCATTCACTCACTCAGTTAGCTAATAAATACTCATATTGCATCTACCATGCACTCCACAATTCTAAACACTGGGAGTATATTAGTTTCCCAAACAAGAAACTCTCATTTTCCCAGAGCTATTCATGCTGGAGACACTGGAGGCAGCCAGGCAGTCAGCAGAATGAAGACAGGGACCATGCCAGTGTTGGCTGAACAGGCTCTTCGCAGCTTTTCAATCCCTTCCAAAGGGTGGAGGTTAAGGATCCAGAAGCCACAGTTGGTGAATTTGATCAGGATGTCCCTCAGAGTTCAGGGATGAACATACAAATGGGGTAAGCTGAAGGATGACCAGGAGCGAGGGGCCACTACCACTTAGGCCTGATGAGAGTGAGATGCATAGATGAGGGGTTATGGGAAGGTATAACTTCCCCCATGTGTCTGAATGCTGATATATGGAGCAGAGGGGGAAAGGAAAGCTGAGGAAGGATTCATGGTAACCATGAGGGGAGGTCCTGGGCCCTTCCCCAGGTTAAAACCAGCCCAAAGAGGAGCTGGGCAAGTGCTCTGGGCAGGACAGTCCAGGAGCCAGCTCAGGCAGCAGGGTTGAGGGAAAGGGGCTGACTGAAAACAGTAGCCGTGTGAACTTTCTAGACTTGTGTTAGATGCTTACCAAACCATTAGCAGCTTAAAGCCTGCTACTATGTGGACATTCTCACCACAGAGGGCGGCAAGGGTTGCTCTGCACAAGGTCTTTTGTCTAGAGATTGTTGTCACTGTGCTCAGTGAATTAAGGAGATGAGGTCATTTTGGCTGAGCTCAAGGAGAAAAGAGAGAGAAGTGTGTGTATTTGGGATGGGGAAGACAGTGGTGTCTCAGAGGTCAGGAAATGGTCTTCTTGCTCTGAAAACATCCCAAGTTGTCTGGCAGTTGAAAGCCAATGTCCTAGACAAGTTATAAGTCCTGAACCACCTTGTGCCTGTTTGCACATTTGGCTCCAACTTTGGGAGGTTGAAGGGAGCATGAAATATACCACAACTTTCTCTGCAGGTGAGGACAGAAACCTAGAAGAAGGAGCTGTTCTGGGTCTTGAGTTGGCAGAAAAAGAGAAAGCCTCAGCCAGCTTTTGCTTTTAACCTCTTGGAGAGCTTGGCTAAGCCCCTCCTGCCCCAGTGTGGTGTAGCCACACTCCTCTGTAAACTAGGATGGGCGGCTCCAGGGATCCATTACCCCAACTCCCCTCATCTACATATTTATCACAATACAGCAACTGCATAATTTGAGGTGACTATTAAAAACAGTCCAATGTGTTGTGTGATTTTTGCATTCCTGGGTAAAGAAAAATTACTGCAAGAAGGTGGCTAATTATTTCAAAAGACAAATTCCATGAAATAAAATAAAAATAGATTCATTGTCCAAAGAGAATGTGAGAAAATACAGGAACCATGCAGAGATTCCCCCACATAAATAAAATGTATAAAATACTGTATTTTCAAGTAGTTGGTGTGTAGGGAAGGGCAGGTACTCTTTGAGTCCCTGTCACCTGATAAGCACACAGACAAGGGAAAGGAGCCAGAGTTCCTATTACCTGTGGCTGTGGGCTACTTGCTTAGGAGTTATAGGAAGCACACGGCCCAAGCCACTCATTCTTCCTAAATTTGTCACTCAGGAAAGTCACTGGAAAGGTTCCATGAGTGTCGGGACGGAGGTTGACAAGAGTTGTTCCTTGGGGAAGGCAGCTTCAGGCCTCACCTCCATTTTAAGGAAGTGGGGAGCCAGGTTTCCAGAGATGGAGAGTTCAAAGCAGCTAAAATATGTGTGGTGTGGATTTCGGTTCCATGACCCGTGTCCTATGGTATGACTTGACTCCTTGCTATTTTAATTCCTCCTCTAGGAAGCCCTCCCAGCTCATTCCTCAGCATCATGTGTCCTTACAGTTGGCTGCCTTATACTGCTGCACTAGCCTCTGTGTCTGTTTTTTGTCTCCTTCTCCAGCAGTCTTTCTAGGCATCTGCTGACCAAATCAACTGGATGGGTCATCAGTAGAGAAGCTCTGGTTATCAGAATGCATGTATTTTATTTATGGAGTGAATGTGTAGACACTGAGTAGACTTGCTTGTTCCTCGTGCAAGTTGTGCTAGAATGACATCCCAGTTTATTTTCTTACTCTTGGGGAAGCCACCAGGGCTTAGATCAGTCTGTATTAATCATATTGTGATTGTGTCTACAGCAAGCGCTGTGTGCTGGTGCAATGAGACAGGAGTCCCTGCTCAGGGGAAGGGTGGCAGGAACCAGGGGCAGCTTGCTCCCAGTAGGGGTAGAGCCCCTGCAGGAGGACAGAGATTCTGCATGAAGGAAGACATCTTTGTAGGCTTGCTTGTGGCTCATAAGAGGTGGGGGCTAGGTGGAGGATTTCAGAAGTTCTGCCCACAAAGGGAGACAGTGGTCCATGGTTCCAATGACGAGGGGCTCCAGAAGCAGAGTCCACAGGGGTTCTTGCTGCAACCAAGTGGGGAGACCACACAGAGCTCTGGTGACTGATGCCTGGTTCATGCAACAGGCCTGAATGCATTAATAGTTGGGGGATGGTAGTGCCAGAGAACTGTGCTGTGCCCAGCAGCCAAGGGCCGGGGGAAAGGAGCCAGGCAAGATGACAGGGAAAGGCAGGTTATGATCAGTGTAACCTTCGCCAAATAGAGCAGAATGACGGAGACACCTTGATGGGCAGAGGGGAGAAGGGAGGGCAAGCCTTGCTGCTAGCAGGATGGAGATGTATATGGTGCTTGATAGGAAGGTCTAGATGACCTCGGAATGGAGAAGGCACTAAAGCCCCACACAGGGCTGATCAGTTCAGAAGAGCAGGATTAGTTTATGATTGGGTCACATGGTTCTCTCTCTATGTGATTTGTTGAATGAGAGAGAAAGGGTAAGCGTGTCAAGACATGTACATGTCTCTTGGGTGTAGACATGGCAGATTGGACTGGCAAGGACAGAGGAGAGGGCTCAGCATTGCCTTCCAGTTCCTATAGACCAGCAGGTGTGAGGATGACTAAGTCCTATCCTACTGACCAGGAGCTTGTGCATGCAGTCTACTGTGGGTGTGTAAGAAACACACAGCCCTGCCACAAAGCTAGGGAAGCTGATCTGAGGGGTGCTGCTTAGTGTCGGGGGGGCGGGAGGTGTTTCTTGTTTGAAGAAAGGAAAGCTGGTGAGTCTTGGTGGTGTTTTGTGACTGAGACAGCTTGTAGGCAGGCACACATCTGCACATCTGTGGTTGGGGAAGTGCTGACTATGTGGAGGTTCATGCTTGAAGCAGAATTGGCCCCACGTGTGCTTGTACGTGAGTGGAGAACATACTTTGGCAAGTGTTGTGTGAGTGTGTTTGTATGTATTTATGTGTGTGTGTGTGTGTGTGTGTGTGTGTGTGTGTGTGCTCATGCCTCCGTGTGTCGACAAACATTTTGAGTGTCTAGTAGTGGCTGGGAGTGGGATGGAGAGAGCTACTGAGAATGATTTCTTTAAGTGTGTGCAAATCCTTCCAAGGGTGAGTGTCTGTAGAAGTTGACATATCTGAGTGTACGGATTAGAACTCTGACTGTTCAGCACTGTGATGTGTTGGCAAGTCTTTAAGCCTTCTGTGCCTCAGTTTCCTCCCCTATGGAGTGGAGATAATTAGTGTTACCTTGGTAGGTCAATGAGGTTGTGCGTATCCAGCACTTAGAAGAGGACATGTCCCATGCTAGGCGCCACTGTCTTTTGCTGGTTTTCCTACTCAGGTGAATTTGCAGCTAGGAGCAGTCACAGTTCTATGTTTCTGTACAAGTGGAAGGCCAGAGGTCCCAGGTGGGTGATCCCTGGGTACCCCAAGGGAAGAGGGAAACTGCAACCCAAAGCTGAAGCCAAGCCAGCTCCCTGCCAAGGGCACACAGCCCCTTCCCCATGCCCACTGGGAGTCTGAAGGCTGGGGCTCCAGGAACCATCCTGCCCTTCTGCTGTGCCTCCTACATACACAAAAGACTGAGAAGAGAGGGGGGTGTTGAAGCCAGACCAGCCAAGGGACCAATCCCTCCCACTCTGCAACCTGACAGCTGTGGCCCAATTAAAATCAACAGTTCACAGGTGTTCATGTAATGACTCACACACTAGCGCTCCACTCCCTTTAGGGCTCTTTTTAAAAAATTTAGAGCTCTTTAAATTTTATTCACCCACAACATCAAACCCAGGGAGGAAGTAATAAAAGAGGAGGGGGCAGCACCGCACACGCATGTGTGCTACATGCTTGCTCACTCACAGGCGCACATGCAACAACCTTGGCTACCACATCAATGCACGCTTTTGTGGGTATCTACAAACCCAAAACATTCACCCTAGACACGTACTTGAAGACACAAAGATTCAAACACACATCTCTACCAACCGCTCGCTCAACCTGGCTGACACACACCTTGCTCACCTTGGTCCTGACCATAGAGGTTACCATTTGACCACAAGCTTAGCGGCCTAAGGCAATTCCCACTAATGATCCCACAGCTTTCATGGGTCCAAGCCCCTGTAGGAGGTCTTGGGAGGCTGAGTCAGAACGCCCACTGAACTTCATGTCCATCCAGAGGCTCTCCTGGGGAAAATCCATGTCAAGCTTCCTCTGGACTTTGATGTTATGGAAACTGGTGGCCCCAACACTGCAGACTGGGGGCTGAGGGACACCATAACCTCTTGACTAGCTACCCTCCTCTGCAGGGCCACTTCATAAAGTCAGCAGGAGGAATTTCCCTGGTTTCACTAGCAAAATAGATTTGTGCATATGAGCCTACGTGTATCTTCATACATGAATGTATACCTGTGCCTATGTGTGTATATATAGACATGTGTATAGACGTGTGCTCATATATACATGTGCATTCACCCTCATGACTATAAAGTAGACATGTATGCATGCAAATAGATGTATAATATATTCACATATGTCCTCTTTATGCATGTATGTTTGCATCTATGTATCTATGTGTATGAATGTATACACATGCACCTGTGTGCAGATACATGTGTCTATATGTGCATGAGTATTACATAGGTGCCTACGCATGAATGTGTGTATATTTTGTGCATCCATGTGCATATGTGTGTAGATATATATGTACTTGCATGCATATGCATGTGAATGTATACAAAGGTGTATGTTTGTGTGTACTTGTGTGCATATACACGTGCACCTGCATATGCCTGTGCCTGTGTACCCATGTGTGCCTGTTCAGTTAGTACAGAGCCATTGAACTGTCCACTTCCAATTTGTGCATGTCACCACATGTTTGCCTTACTTCAGTAATGAGCTTTGAGATACAAAGAGAATGCCTAATGCCTGGCTTGCTGCAGACACGCAGCAGCCATGCTGTAAAACAGACCTTCTTCTTTCTGATGAATACACTGCTCCGTGAACACACAGGAAGAACGCAGACGCTCTGTCCTCTGTTCTCTTCATCCTTCCTCTTAACAGTGGGGATCTGGGCTGTGTCTCCTTCCCCAGACACACCCGAAAGCCTCTTGCATTCATGCTAACCATCTTCCACAGGAGCGGCTTCACCCCAGCCTTCGAGCCTCCAAAGCCATGCTCCCACCTTCCTCAGCTCTCCACCGTTCTTCCTAATGATGCCGTTCCTTCCACTGCAGCTGAACGTGGCAGCAGCCTGGGGTATGTGTACGGATGTCCCCCTGCTCTCCCCTTCTTTCTCTGCCCCTCACACCTGTATCATCAGGATTTGCTTGCAGAGAGCCTGCTATTCCTTCCATGCTGCAGCTTAATAACAAGCCTCAGCTTTCTGTAGATTCTTTGACATCCTCTCTCCACGGGAGCATAAGCAGTGGGGTCCAGGTACTGTGGGGTGGTGGGCACTGTGGTGTGGGAGATGTGCAGGAAGCTATCTACACAAGGACTTACCAGGCCTCCTGGGATACAGCCTGGTAATGAACGCTGAAACTGCCTGCTGGGCCCTGGCCAACCAGGACTCACTTTTGGATTAAAAATACAGAGGCTGCCCGTGTTCTACCCTGTGGAAAAAGCGATGCACAGCCCCTGGCACTGGGACTGGGGGACAATGGCAGTGAGAGGGGAAGGAAGATCCATGTTTATAGAGAGACCACATAGTAGACATTTTAAGCTTCACAGGCAAAATGATTCATCAAAGAATAGGTCTGATGTTCAAACAAAGCCATATGCACAATCCAGGTGTAGCTTGCCAAACTCTGATGTGGAAGGAGGACTCAGCCCAGCAATTCTTAATGGGACAACAGGATCGTTTGGTCGTTTCACAAAATTGGGTCACACACTGCTCATTGTGACCGTGTGTGAATATGAGTGAGTTTCAGATCCTCCCCTGTTGAGGCCCCCAGGAAAGGGAGGCAGTAGACGCACATGTGGGTCTTCTCCAGGGGCCCTGCTCATAGTCCACAGCAACGACTCCTAGGTAATGAACAGGACTTGTCTAGACTGTTCCCTTCCCCACCATCATCCTCTCGCCTCACCTCTGCTGCCCGCCTTCTTCAGTATCGGTCTCCATACTTTTCGTCTGACTCTTCAGTGGCTTCTGTCCTCCATTCTTCTCTGTATCACCATGGGAACACCTTTCCTAAATCCCACCACACCATGCTTCCAGACCCCTCCACGGCTCTGCAGGGCCTGGAAGCCCACACTCCTTGGTTTAGTGCAGCTGATGCTGTTTTGTTACCCACACCTCTCATTTCTGGGGCTCCTGTTTCCCTTCTGGAGAACTTTTTCCTCCTCCCAGAACAGACACATGGCCTGCACACACTCAAGCATTCCATCACAGGATCACACCATGCCCCCACCATGGACCACTCACTGTTTATTGGTCCAGAGAAGACTAGATAACCCCACCTTGGACTACTGTTTATCAGTCCAGAGAAGATTAGATGCTAAAGCAGGGCTAGTCAGAGGTTAGGCTGGTTAACCTTTGCCAACTTGATTCAAATCTGGGACATCACCCGGGAAGAGGAAGCCTCAATTGAGGAATCACCTCCATTAGATGGACTTTGGGCATGTCTGTGGGGCATTTAATTGATTAATGATTAATATAGGAGGGCCCAGCCCACTGGAGATGGTGTCACACTTGGGCAGGTGGTCCTGGGTTGTATTAGTAAGCAAATTGAGCAAGTCACAGAGAGCAAGCCAGTTCTAGCTATGCTCCTAACACTGTGACCAAAAGCAGGTTGGAAAGAGTTTATTTCATCTAAGTGTTACAGCCCATCGTCGAGGGAAGCAAGGGCAGGAACTCAAGCTGAAACCTGGCGGTAGGGATGAAAGCAGAGACCATGGAGGAATGCTGCCTATTGGCTTGCTCTGTAAGAGGTCCTTTAGTCAGGCTGGTCATCTCCATTCAGGAGAAGAAAAAGCCAGGTGCCAGATAGACAAATGTGGCAGACCTGAAGCCCAGAGGCAAGTGTAGGGTGTGGGACAGGGAACATCTACTGGGATAGATGAGGGGTAAGCCTTGTTCCATCACAAAAGCGCCCATGTTTCACCACCACCATCAGCCAGCCAGCCTTTGATACCCTCACACGTATCATTTCCCAGGAGGCTTCAAGCCAGGGGTGAAGTTGCCTGTATCTAACTGACAGTCGGTGGCTTTGCCCTTAGTAGTCAGAACATTAACCCTTTAATAACTGGAGGATAGAGAGGCACAGATGTCCCAGAGGCAGACCAAGCTGTCTTAGCATCAGAGGTAGCAGTGAGTGGAGTCAACTACTAATTGCCAACTGAACAGAAGTGTCCTAATAGCTAGTGGTGCCACCTGAATTAAGCCCAGTTGACTGCAGGACCACCTGTGCATCCAGAACCTGATTCCTCTAAACCACACGTGTACAAGTCCGCTCGTGCTGCCGTAACACAAGGTCATAGGTTCATTCACCATATAGAGTCAAACAGAGCATAAGAGTTTCAGTATGTGAGCTAGGGAGGAGATAATATCAAGGTACCATCAACACTTATTAAACAAACAGTGCCAGCTTTGTGCCAGGTACTGGGGAGGGATCAGTGATGTCAGTGGCAGAACCACTTCCCGATCCCGACCCCTTCATGAAGCCTTAATGGCTGACCACCATTCTCTGAACTTCCCCTGGCAGAAACCCTCCACACCTCCAGTCTGTGGACACACCTCCACCCCCTAAGCCCCATTTATTTCTATTCTAGTCTGCTCATAGTCACTTTATTCTGGTCTTTCAGAACCTACCCAGGCCCACAGATCTGTAGTTCCATAGATCTGTGAGTCTGTCCCCCTTTCCCCTAACCACACACACATCAGGACCTTGAAGAACTGGGATGGCGAGAGGGCAGCAGCTGGCCTTGGCACGGCAGAGGCCTTACCCACCCTCTTCACTGGTTATCGGAGAGTAGAGGGATATGTGAAATGAGTGATGGTCCCACGGGGCAAAGTCAACCGCACCTCCCCAATCCCAGAATGCTTCTCTACCTCCCGCGTCCTCTCCTGACTCAGCCCTGCTCAAGCTTCTGACTTCACCTGGAATCTCCAGTCATGCTGATGTGTCCGCTCTACTGCCTCTGGGCCTTTGCACACACCGTTCCTTCTGCCTGCAGCACCCCTCCCCCCTCCTTTGACTAAAGCTTAGCGTGTTCCGGGAAGGCTGCCCTAAATCTCCAAAGTCTGGTCCTTTGGTTCCCTGCACCCTTCTGTGAGCTTCCATAGGTCCTTGTACTTCTCGAATGGTATTTATCATTGTCACCATCTGCTTAATTGTCTGTGCCTCTCCTAAGAGGCGCACAGACAGCAGCTGCCACCAACTGGTGTGACATGGTGCCCCCAGGAACTCTCCCAGTACCCAGATGCTGGGCTCTAGTGTGGTCCACACACCAGCAACAGCATCACCCAAGGGCTTGTTAGAGATACGGGCGCTTAGCAACCCTGCTCTTCCACCTACTTCGTGTGATATTCTTTAACAAATCCCAGGGGACCGCTCCACACATAAAAGTCTGAGAGCCGCTTATCTAGGTCAGTGGTTCTCAGACTCAATTTCACATTGAAGTCACCTGGGAGATTTCAAAATCTCCCCATGTCTGGATCCTGGGCGAACAGAACCTGGAGTGCTTAATCTGACTGTCTGAATTGCTGTAAGTACTCCACCCCAAATAACATGCAGCAGGCCTTAAAAAACAAAACAAAACAAAAACCTAGCCTTAGTAAGTGTTCTATTGAATGGATGAGGCAGCTTTAGTAAGCATTTTACATGTTTCCCAATGTGAATGAGAACTGTTCCCATTGCTCAGATGAGGCAAGGTGAGGCTTGAGGTTGGGTTAAGAATCACTAAAGCTCAAATCGCTTTCCTGGACAGGGACAGAGTCCTTAGGAATCAAGCCGGGCTCTACCCTGGCTCCTTGTTCAACAGAGAGAAAGCCTTGCAGACACAAGGGAAAACAAGTCCCTGGGGGCCCTCAGAGGCAAAAACATACATAAATAAAACTTGAACCCCAGTGCCCGCTGTGAAGATTAGGCATATATTTATAAAAATCCTCTGAGCCACGGCTCCTCAGTTTCACGTTTCATTTACGGAGAACGCAAATAGCTTGGGCAGGAGTCTCTGGAATCCAGACAGCTTCAGGTTCCGCAGCATCTGTGCCACAGGCAGCGCAGGAGGCACCGGGATAATTTTAGCAGAATGTGTTATAAACAAGATCTGCAGAACAGCGCGGCGGGCTGAGTTTTGAAAACTTAGGATTCTAAATGTATAAATTGTTTGGAACATTTAACATCTAGTCATTAAGCAGTCACCCTCTTGCCCTCCGCTTCCAGCGAGATGCGGCATCCAGCTGACACTCCCTTCCTCAACTATGAAAGAGGGACCACTAGGCTGTGATACACACACATGCACACACTCACCTTGCACACTCACAGGCATCTATGCATTCCCACAAACACACACATGAACACACATGCGATTATAGGCACCTATGTGTATACACACCGTGCTCACAGGTACCTATGTGCAGACGAGCGTGAGCACACACTCTTGCTAACAGGTATATACACATATACAACAGATGCCCATGTGTACACACAGTGTGTTCACAGGCACCCTTGTGACTCATGCATTCTCACACACTCATGCTCACAGGCATCTATGAGCATACACACGTATCCTCACACACTTGTAGAAAGAAACCTACGTAGCATGCTCATAGGCACCCCCCACACACTCACATTCTCACACGCTCACACTTACTCACACATTTCTTCACACTCACACATTATTCCTCAGAAGACAGAGCCACACAGAGGCAAAACACCCCCTCACTGTAAAGAATGTTTCTCAGGAACTGAGGAATTTTTCTTTTCCAACTGAATTTTTTAAAACCAGTCTTACACCTCAGATCCCACTTATCTGCTTAGGACGGAGGAAAAGAAGTTGGCTGGGGGAAGCAGGCCCTGGAGCCACAACACAAGCTAGCAGGGTAAAAACAGTGCCCACCCCCCTTTACAGGAGATAAAACCAAAGCTGAGGGAGGCTGTTAGCAGAGATAAGTGTGTGTTCCCAAAGCAGAGAGCTGTCAAGGCAGAGAGGAGATTCCACAGAGGGGTGTTGGTTACATGGCAGCACCCGGCAACCAGGAATCACGGTGGCCTTGCGAGGCTTCCATTGCTGTGCTGGTGTTCTTCTTCCTGTCATTTATCATCTTTGATTCTTTTTCTTCAGATGGAGTCTGAATGTAGCCTAGTTTGCCCAAAGCTCATTATGTGACTCAGACTGAATTTGAACTCATGACAGTTCTCATGCCTCAGCCTCCTGAGTTCCGGATCATAGACAAGCTCTAGCTACCACCCCAGTTAAATAATCCCCTTTGAATGGTGTGTGTGTGTGTGAGTGTGAGTGTGCGTGTGCGTGTGTGTGTGTTTGTGTGTGTGTGGTGTGTGTGTGTGTGTGTGTGTGTGTG
>JADRCC010131020.1:0-14737 GCA_019843855.1 Hylomyscus alleni
AAAAATGATCAATAATTAAATGTATATATCTAGAATGCAAATATAAAATAATAGAAATGTTTATACATTAAATGTTTAATATTTTGTTTTATTGAGAAACTTCATATTCTTACAGTTCTTTATAAATATACTAAATCATTATAAATATCACTACTCCATTGTACTGATAATCACAGGACTAGGTGTATCATGAAATATTTAAAAAAATCAATCAATGCTGCAGCCAGCAAGTCACTGGCAGATAGGCCGACCTATTCTCAGCCTAACAGACTCTCTGACTCAGAACTCTGAAATCTCTCCACAATTCTTGTGGCTGGCTGGAGTGCCCTGCCACAGTACCTTCCCCTGGAACCCAGTTGAGTTGCCTTGTGAAGGAAACTATCACACAATTCTAGTTTAGAATCAACAGGTAAAACAATCTCTGGGTGCAGAAACTAGCATCCTAATGTGGTAAGTTATTTTATGTTATAAATCCACCTAAACCAGGGCCTTCTCGCTACCTACATTGTATCCTCCATGCTCCTACCCATCCAAAAGGAAATATCTTTCTATTGCCTCCCCTCTACCTCTCTCAGACCTAGACGTCCCACCTACTCACCCAGTGATTGGTTCTTTGAAATCTTTATTCTTTAGGGGAAAGTTCTGCTACACTATGTTCTTCCTAATTCATAGTATTTGGGAATGTTATCCAGCCTTACCATAAATCATATATCATTTATTGATTTCTAATAACTAATACTTATATTTCCATCAATAGATGCATTTAAACTACCATATTGAAAGGATAATGCAGTATTTATAGTTCTGTGACTGGAATATTTTATGTAACAAAATGTGCTCTAGATTCAAATATGTGGCCAAAATAATGAGATTTTATTATTTTTATGTCAGAATAATATTCTATGTGTATATATATATATATATATATATATATATATATATATATGATATTTTCTCCATCCATCTGTTGTTAAGTACATTGTTTGATTCTATACTACACTGATCATTTTCAATAATACTTCAAGAAACATGAAAAAAATGGCAGATTAGAAGCATTTTTCATGTGACCATTATTGACAATCATTGAGATAATCAGAGAGCCACATTCTATGGATAGAAAGAGACAAATAAATGTAGCGTATTTTAAAGTAGAAGCAGTCCAAATCTCTCAACCTGGCTAGGAAAAGGAGAGAAACTGAAGGTCCAAACCACAAGTTAGGCCTCTTAACTTCAAAATGACAAGGGTAGCTGTAGAAGAAACCCATGATTTCAATAGTTTCCAAAGCAGTGTGGTGATTTACTATGACAGGGACTCATTGAAGATGGAATTATTGCATTATTCTTTAGGTCACAGACTACTTTACCTAGGCCTCGTCTTGAGGAGTTCTTAATCTAAACACAAGGAACAACCACAAATCAGGGAAGGTGTGTTCAATTTTCCCACATTATTAATTTTGGAGAGAGCCATAACAGGTAGTAATAGGAAGAGAGGGGAAGGTTCTGAAGAAATCAGTGCAGTTATTCAGTAGCATGTATTTGGGTTGTCAAGAGTTTAGTTGCTGGTGGCTCAACTTCTACAGGTAGCAGAGTAGTCCATCACCTGTAGATTACTACAGAGGCTAACAGCTCCAAGCCTATGGATTGCTGATTGCTTGGCTTATAGAACTGCCTCCATGTTGTTTAGAGTTTGTTATTGACTGGTTCTCAGAGCTCTCAGTCTAGGTTTGTCTGAACACATAACTTCTTAAGCTTTCTCCATTATACAGAACTGTTTACTTGTTGGCTAGGTCTGAAAGCACTGAGATAGGCCAGCTGAGTGATAAGTCCCCTTAGCTCTCTCACACTTTCAAAATAAATGATGGCAATTGGTAAAGACATCTGAAGTTTACCTCTGTCTCCATGGATGCACATCCTTGTATATACTCTAAGACATCACCAAACAAGCATAAACATGTGAATATGGACATAGTACATACAAACATGAAAATACTTTTTGTTTTTATCTTTATTATTCTTTTCAGTATTCAATTGTCTTCATGTACACTTCATTTTACAATCAAAATTTTAATATATTAAAATGAGTTCTAATGACCTATTATTAGATTCATAGATTAGAGCATTTATGTGCCTCTATCCATAGATTACTGCATCTTTATCCACAACCTGTCAAGCTGTAGAGCATAAGATACTGTTGAGTACTAAGCTCTAAATTGGATACATTTATCACACACAACACACACACATGTGGATGCCCACACTGTCTTAGTCGGGATTTCTACTTCTACACAAACATCATGACCAAGAAGCAAGTTGGGGAGGAAAGGGCTTATTCAGCTTACACTTCCATGTTGTTCTTTATCACCAAAGGAAGTCAGGACTGGAAGTCAAGCAGGTCAGGAAGCAGGAGCTGATGCAGAGGCCATAGAGGGATGTTCCTTACTGACTTGCTTCCCCTGGCTTGCTCAGCCTGCTCTCTTATAGAACCCAAGACTTCCAGCCCAGGGATGGCACCACCCACAAGAGGCATTCCCCACTTGATCACTATGTGAGAAAATGCCTCACAGCTGGATCTCATGGAGGCATTTCCTTAACTGAAGCTCCTTTCTCTGTCATAACTCCAGCCTATGTCAATGACACACAAAACCAGCCAGTACACACACACACACACACACACACACACACACACACACACACATTACAAGACTGTTGCACACAAGATCTGCACAACATCAAGCCGATAAAAGTTCTAGTTCATATAATCTACACTTCTAGCTGAGGAGCTCCCGGCAACTGATTCTTCTTGGGAGGAAAAGCAAATTTTATTCAGGGATGTTGTGTCTGAGAAACTACTAGTGCTGTAATATATGGTCCTACATCCATGTATGTACTTTTATCACGAGGTGGGCTTATGTTTTTTAAAAAAGAGCACATGAGATTCAAGCTTCCTCCCTTAGACCCTCCTTGTTATTTAGCTTGTTTCTGTCTGTGGATTATAGGATGGCTATCTTGTACTTTATGGCTAATATCCACATCTAAGTGAGTACATGTGTTTATTCTGGATTTGTACAATCTCACTCAGAGTGTTATTTTTTAGTTCCATCCTTTAGCCAGGCAGGACTTACAGTGGAGGGAAGGGGACACCAACCCACCCACAAAACCTTTGGCTCAAAGTTTGCCCTGCCTACAAGACATGTAGGGATAAAGATGTAGCAGAGACTGAGACTGACTCTTCTTGTGGAAGAGTCAGAAGAAGGATTGAGGGAGCCAAAGGTGTCAAAGATTCCACAAAAAGTCCTACAGAGTCAACTAACCTTGGCCATGGGGGTTCACAGAGACTGAACCACCAACCAAAGATCATGTGTGAACTGGCCCTAGGCCCCATACACATATGTAGTAGATGTGCAGTTTGGTCTTCCTGTAGGTCCACTAACAATTTGAGCAGGGACTGTCTATGACCTGAACTCTATTGACTGCCTTTGAATCCCTTTCCCTAACTGAGCTGCTTTGTCTGGCTTCAGTGGGAGAGGATGTGCTTAATCATTGATGAGATTTGGTATGCTAGGGTGGGTTGGAAGGGAGAATGAGAGAAAGAGAGTGGGAAGGTAGAACTGGAAAGAGAGGAAGGAAGGAAAAACAAAAGAACCGATGAAGTTGAGAAGTGAAAATGATAGGAGAAGTTTGGGGGAATGAATTCAAAAGGAGGAACAGAGACAACAACTGATCAAATCATATATGAATTCATAAAATTCTGTAATTATGACTAAACTAAAATGCAAAAATAAGACCTATTGTTTGTTTATATTAACTTAAAAAGAATATTATAAAATAGTAAAAGGCAAATGGCCAATATCTACCTAAAATATTTTCAATATATTTGTCTATGGGGTAATTAGAAATATAAATTTTGAGATTTCATTTTACCCAAACAAGAATGGTTATAATTAACAAAGAACTGTTGGATATAGGGGAGGAAAAATAATCCTTATACATACATGGTTTGTGGGGAAAAAATTGGTACAAACAATATGACAACTGGAATTTCTAATAAAGTCCTAGGCAAGAAAAATATTGATTTATACTTTTGTTAATTCTGACCAGAAAGGACATTACATGATTTTTATAGTATAAAATTTGTTAATAATTGTTTATAGGGTCTGAAGAGATGACTCAGTGTTCAAGAGTATTTGTGGCTATTGCAGGGCACTGGGATTCAGCTCTCAGAACATGGACATTATATTCATACATGTTACTTTGATTTTGGGAATACATTAAACAATATTTGTTATTATCACTTGTGGCACTATTGTGGAACTATTTTATGATAATGTTGTTAACTACTATATGAAATATGGATTATCGTTAACCTAAAGACCCTAAATCTTGATTTCTTAATGCTTTATATTTTACCACATTAAATTAAATGTTAGAACTTGTAGGTTTGGGGGGCTGGAAAAAATGGGTTAGTGATTAAGAGCTCTGGTTGCTCTTATAGAGAATCCAGTTTTGGTTTTCCGTGTGTCCAAATGCTGTCACATAACTATTCGTAATTCCTATTCTAAGGTACCAAATATCATTTTCTGACTTCTAATGCACATGATGCACATACACTCATTGAGACAAGACACTCATACACATAATATAAATAAATCTTTAAAAAATTAAAGAATTATTTTATACTCTGGTATTTGACCTATTTTATGGAATGTTAGATATGCTGATAGAAGAATGGGTGTTCTATAGTTAGAAGAAATGTTCTGTGACTGTCTCAGTCCATTTTGTCTATATTGTAGACAAAATTTCCTAGTTTATTTTTATTACATACCTCCAGGACACACTGGCACACAGTAAAGATTTCCATGCTTTGTTAGTCAGCTTTCTACACTGTAGCAGAATAGCTTAGAAAATCTGTGGTAATCAACTTATCAAAAAGGAATAGATTTTGACTCACTCTTTCAGTGGTTATAACATATATTTGCTTGGCTGTCTTGCTTTTGGACCTGTGGCCAGGTAGTATTCCATGGCGTAAGACATGGGGGGTGTGACAAAAAGCCACTTACATTGTAGGTAGAATTTGATAAAAGATAAAGAGGAAGAGAATGTTGTCCTCTAATATTCTATAAGTGCATATCTCCAGGGATCTAAATCAGTCACTAGATGCCATGTCTTAAAGTTTCTACAGCTTTCAGATGCTAGTATACATAAGAAACTGTATCTTAAAAATATGAACTAAATTCTATTAAAATTGTATTATTTTATTGTTGAACATTTTTATTGATATGTGGGGAATATCATTCTGTCATTATAATAATTGTTTTCCTGATTATGGGCATATATTTTGATTACTTCATCCTGTCTTGTTCATCCTTATGGTTTTGTGGTTCCTATATTGATAATATTTGACTCTTTCCTCTAGCATTTATATATCTGTTCTTCTAATGAGTTGAATGTATTTTCTGATCCATGGCTATCAGGCATTGATTTAACATTGTTAAAGAACATGGGACCTGAGCTCTTCTATCTATCAAGGTGGCTGGAAGTTTCCTAGATGGGTGGGTCATGGTATCTTGTCACTTCATGAAAACACAAAAGGGAAGATAAAGACAAATTGGGCACATAATGTCCCATTATATGATATTTAGTTATTTTCTAGGATGAAGTTTGATAGTCATGACATCTTTCAAGACCTGGACACACTGATCCACTCATGTTAAAATAACTTTTGCCTGATTTGGGCTACCATGAAAAGAGTATAAAAATAAACTGAGAATTCACATCTGAAGAATCTCAAATGGCTGAGAAGCACCTACAGAAATGTTCAAAGACCTTAGTGATCAGAGAAATGCTAATCAAAACGACCCTGATACCTTACACCAATCAGAATGGCTAAAGTCAAAACCTCAGGTGACAACACATGTTGGAGAGGATGTAGAGAAAGAGGAACGCTCCTCCATTGCTGGTGGGACTGCAAACTGGTACAACCACTCTGGAAATCAATCTGGAGGTTTCTCAGAAAATTGGAAATAGATCTACCTGAAGATGCAACTATAGTACTCTTGGGAATATTTCCAAAAGATGCTCCACCATGCCACAGGGGCCTGTGTTCCACTAGATTCTGTAGAGTTTTCAAATGGGAGATGCTGCATATATAATTATCTTCTTTATCAGGCCATTCTGTAACATTTTACTTATCTCTACAGCATTTGTCTAATATGGTTTTTTTTTGCTTTTTTCAAACATTCCTCTGTTAGTTACTTTTTCTTCATTCACATCCTTTTCTTGTTTCAGAAAACACACCTAACATCTCTAGTTAGCAATTCTGCTGATATTCCCTGATCTCAATTCCAATTGCTTGAATTTTTTCTTGTTCATATATGTATGTATAACTGACAGCATAGAATTTAAGTTGCCTATATTTCCACAATGAAATAGAGCATCAGCCAAAGTAATAGATGTCTGTGAAGCCTATAATGACATGAATATGTTATCACTCATGATAATTATTTCAGTTTATCTGAAGTTTAGATCTGATTAATTATTTACAGCATGTCAAATACTGTTTAGACTTAACATAATCATAATTCTACTCTTTTTTTCTTTGTATATGACACATACACACACACACACACACAGCATATAGAAATGTAACAATTACATCACATTGATTCTCATTGTAAATCTACTGTAATCTCTAGAGAACCTGCATTGATATTGGTTGCAAGTCTTTCCATTTATATATAATATGACAATACATAGGAAAAAGATGTGGAAATTTTGTGAAACACAATACAGATTCACGAATCACAAGCTATTCAGTTGGTTGTTTGTAAGTCATGCTTGTGAATGAATAGTTTGCCAGGAGGAGGTAGTGGAGATGAGTCTAGCGGTTTCTGTACACAAGATTAAATTAATTAGAGTAGGATAAAAACTATTTAAAATTAAATTGTGAGGGCCTGGCTAGGGAGTGCAGCAGTTAAAATAGATAACACCAATATCCAACAATAATAATTAAAGAAGAAATCTTGAACTTAAAAAGAGATTAGTAATGAAACAAAAGATGACTTAAAGCAGAGATAGGATGGGGCAGAAGTTATATAAGCGAAATAGTTATGTATGAAATATGCGATAAAAATAAATGCAAACTATGAAATAAAGAATCTCAAATAAAATAATGTGTAGACTGTGTTTATAGAACACCTGAGTTAAATTCTCAGATCCTATGTTTGGCAGTCAACAACTGTCTATATCTCCAGCTTCAGAGTAATTAAAAAACAATCACCTCTGTCTGTATCCACAAGTATGTGTACACTCCCATAAACACACACATAATTTTTAAAATTAAATAAAATAAATATTACTTTTAAAATATTATGAAAATTAAAATCCAATGTATGCTTATGTATATCATATTGGTAACAATGAAACATATCTATCTCTATCTATCTATCTATCTATCTATCTATCTATCTATCTATCTATCTATCTATCTAATCTATCTATCTATCCATCTATATGTGGTATGTATGTGTATTTTATGAATGATACATTGAATTGGATATATATATATATATATATATATATGAATAATATATTGGATTCAGATTTTCATTTGTACAGTATTTTATTATTTTTATTTATGTATATATGTATGTGCCTGTTTATTTATATGCATCTAAATACAAGGGCCCATGAAAGACTTCTAGAATGGATTGATGGATTCCTCTGTAGCTGGGTAGTTACAAGTGCTTATAAATCACCCTATGTAGATTCTTGTTCTTAAACTCAGTGTTCTACAAAAGCAGTATGGAGCCAATCCAGGCTGAAAAAAATAAACTAGAAATGAAATTGGAACTAAATCAAATGCTTTTTTATTGATGATACATAGGAGATGAGGGTGGGAGTCTAAAATAAAAGTTTGTGTGTAAGTGTATACTCCTCAAAAATAAGTGTTTGAATGGTTGTCATGAAAGAAAGGATAATCCACCAATCGAAGGAGAGATCCTTGACCTTATGAAGGCTCGATAGATGCCCCAGCGTAGGGGAATTGAGTACAGGGAGGTGGGTAGGTGGGTAGGTTTTGGAAAACGCTCTTAGAAGCGTGGGGATGGAGGATGTGCTAGAGTGCTTCCTGTAGGGAGTGAAACTGGGAAATGGGAGGACATTTGAAATGTATATAAAGAAAATATCCAATGAAAAAGAAAGAAAGCAAATATATGAGAGAGATGAGAGCATTATGAGAGTATAGAATAAAAACAAAGAGAATAGTAATTAGTATTTATTAGTTCTGTGAGATAAAGTGATAATATATTTATATCTTGTTCTACGAATTTCAACCCTTACTTCTAGGAATATAGGGTTTTTTGTTTGTTTGGTTGGTTTTTATTTTTATTTTTTTGTGGAAACATTACTGATTAAATGGTGCCAAAAAGCAGAAGATGATTGTGGTAGTTTGAATATGCTTAGCCCATAGAGAATGGCATTATTAGGAAGTGTGTACTTATTGGAGAAGCTGTAACCTTGTTAGAGGAAGTTTGTCACTATTTAGGTGGGCTGTGAGGGCTCCTGTGCTCAAGCTTTGCCCATTGTGGAATGAGAACCTCCTCCTTGCTGCCTGTAGATGACAGTTTCCCTCTGTTTCATTCAGATCAAGATGTAGAACTCTTAGTTCTTTCTCTAGTACCATGTCTGTCTGGATGCTGCCATGCTTCCCACCATAATAATGGACAGAACCTCTGAGACTATAAGGCAGCCCCAATTAAATGTTCTTTATAGGAGTTGTCGTAGTCATGGTGTCTCTTCCCAACAATAAAACCCTGACTCAGACAATGATAAACATTCTAGGGAAGAAGACAGTGGAGTTATTTTTCATCTGTATGACATAAAAGTAAGTGATACAGAACAATGTAATTCCTTGATTTATTCTAATAATTCTATTACTTTACTTTGATCAAAAGGTATAAATAATTGAGAAACAAAAACTAAAAATGCAGGGATATTATAGCCATACAGTAGAGTGTTGAATAATAAATATGAAGAAAATGATAAGAGTGACAGATAGAAGCAACCACTGTATGACCATCAAAATTAAAGCAAAATCATCAGTGTGTTTAAATGTGGTCAGTATGTATTGTTTGAGAGATTAGTTAATAAAAACAATCAAGAATGAGGGATAGTATTTATCATAATTATGGATTTGATTTCCTCTTTCGGCAGAAATAAAAAGGATATGACTGTTGTCTTTTTGGTTGTGAGCCTTAACCTTTTAGGACTGAGTCATTAATTCAGTCCATGAATGCCCTTCCTTATTTAAATATTTTTTTTATTGTTTTCACAGATTTGGTTCAAAGTTATTTATAATAGCATCTTAAATTCCCACATTTCAATTGAAATCATGATCTCTTTATTATTTTTGGCATGTTTTATTGCAATGCTTATTTTCTTCTTTTTATTAGATTATTTTCTTTATTTTCATTTAAATGATATCCCCTTTCCCAGTTTCCCCACCAAAAAAGCCATATTCCCTCCCCGCTCCCCTTGCTTACCAACCCACCCTGTCCTATTTCTTGACACTGGCATTACCCTACACTGGGGTATAGAGCCTTCACAGGAGATTCCCAAAGGCATTGTTCTTTATCTGGTCTACATATGAGATTTTAAACTGTATTTTCATAACATATCTATTATTGAACTGATATTGTTTCTATTGTAGTAGAATTCCAATTTAGTAGGAGTTAGTCATTAACATTATTTAGTGGGATATGAAATTATTAAATAAGAAGGGGAATGGTTAATCAACCAAAAATGTATTCTGAATGAATGGCAACATAGTAAGCTACATATTGTTAAATTTGTTCTTTGGTCTTTATACTAGCAACTTTCTAGTAATGAATGGCTAAGAAGTGTCATGTCATCAGAATTAGTTTTACTCTAATCTACTTCTTCTCCTGAGATTATAGCTGCTGCTGGAACACATTCATGGAGATCATATTTATGATTGTCTATTCTTAGTTGTCAACTAACCCAAAAAAGAAAGGGCACATCTGTGAGAGACTTTTGCTTAGATTGAAGTAGGAAGAGTTACATCTTACTCAGATCTTTGAGGTAAGAAAAAAAAAACACCTTTAATTCAGATATTTTAAGGTGGGAATACCCACCTCTAATCTGGGCCATACCTTTTGCTGGAAGCCTATATAAGGACCATGGAAGCAGGAAGCTTCTTCTTTGCCTTCTAGCTCTCATCTCCATAGCAAGTCTAATCCTTCACTGCAATCAGAACCTACATTTTCAGGTATATTGAATTTCAGCATATGCTGAAGAACAGCTGAGATATTCAACCTACACCGACTGAATAATTACTAGATTCTTTGACATTCTGCTCATAGGCAGCTATTGTCAGATAATCTAGTTAACGGTCAATACATCATTCTTCTTATAAGTCTCCTTTATATATAAATATGTAAGTTCCATATATATTATATGTATGAATATGTATTCAATAATATTTTTTACTCTTGAAAATCCTAGTATATTACAAAAACTCATAAAATAGGAAAAGTTGAAGCCCACTATTTCCCTGTACTTACAACCCCATTAGCCATTCATTTCTCTTGCAAGCACTTACTGTGCTAGAAAATTGGGAAAAATATATACTTTTCTATGACTATCTAGGATTGATTTCAGCTTCACCTGTTTCAACTCAAAACTTTTCTGCTTCCAACCTGAACCTCTAAGTGACTCAGAATGTTCTTCTTGAATGTTCACTGAGTGCTTTGACAAGTTGCTAGTTTGCCAAAGCCTCTGTGATTTATTTAATCATTTTTTAATATCTATGGGACATTTTGAATCAACCACAGGGAAAATGATGCACAATTGAGATTTCAGAGGTTTACTTTTCATCATCTTTTTGTTGGGTTTAAGCTTACCTCATTTGGCATTAAAGGCTTACCTTTCTCTAAAGAGTCATTATAAAGCCCTAGGTTTATATGATCAAAGCAGTAATCTCCCCTTCTATCACTTTAAATTCTGTAGTACTTATGTTTAGTCATAGGATTCTTCCAACTGTTTTTCATTGATTCCAGCCACATATGTTTACTTTCCTTTCCCTTTGTTCTCTCATACAATTCATTGTTTGAATAGTCTCCTTTTTATTTCCTTTCATCTTCTTAGTTAAATGGCTCTGATAGCACATTATATCAAGAATAAAATATTTCCCCTATGCCTAAAAGGTTTGTAGAATTTCATGTTTTGCCCCATTGATAACTTCCCCTTGATGCCCTAATTAGAAAGTGGCTAAGCCAAATTCTCATTCACCTAATTAGTAGAAAAATTTGGTGAGATTCTAGGGGTTGGTTCTTTTTTGTCACTGACATTAAATTTCAGGTCTTTTCAACATGTGTACATATATAATGTACAAAACTTTACATATAAGTCGGTCAAATGAACCACACAGAATGAAATAGTACAAGATTGTGCCTTATCCTCTCAGTGTGGTTGTATTAGTTGTTTTTCCCTTTGTTCTGATGAAATAAACTTAAGGAAGAAAGATTTATGTTTGCTCATAATTCCAGGATATGGTCATCATTATGGAGAAATTACAGTGGGAAGGACATGAGGCAACTGTTGACATTTTCACCACAGTCAGAAAGCAGAGAATGAAGGTTGGTGCTCACATTGCATTCTCCTTCTTCTTTAGTCCAGGACCTTAGATCATGGAACAGTATTGCAAACAAACAAAAGCTAGATAACCTCTCACAAGCATGCAGAGAGACTTATGTCTTCAGTGATTTGAGAAACTGTCCAGTGGACAATCAGTATTAACCATCTTAGTTGTTCATATCAAACTGTATTTATTGGCCCTCATAATTTCAAAGTATTCGTGATATAGATGAAAGATATTAAATTAATTCAATTTGATCTTATCACACTTCAAAAGAATTTCTTTAGCAGGAACTGAACGATCTTATACTTTGCTAATCTCATTGTCCAACTAGGCCATCAGGCTTCTGGCTTCCTCATTGCAGAACTGACTTGGAGTTGAAATAGAAAACTGCATAACATGGCCATTTTCTCTAGCACTTTACACAGACATGGGTAAATTTGTGCCAGTCACTTGACAATTCGAATGCCAGACTCACAAACAGGAGTATATATACCCTTTCCCTTTATTTGGACATCCAAATTTTGATACTTCTAACAAAATGCTGTAGGATTTTGCAGTTTTAAGCATCTGTGACTTGAAATCTTGGCCTAATCATATATTTGAGCTGACCAGCCTGTGATTTGGGTAGCTGAGTAGTTCTGGATTATTGCCAATTCTGCTTCTGCGTGCACACTGTGGCTGATTGGGTTGACACAAATCTCTGTGAATGTAACATCACGGTTTAGTGTTCAGTTCCACTTCACATATCCACAGTACATATTCAAATCTAAAATCCTGAGAAGACCTATTGCTTCAGCACTAAAAGGGCAATAGCCAATGGATGAAAAAGAAGCATGATCTTATTTTAACAACTCTAATGCTTTTTTGTACTAGATTGAGGCCTCTGATAATTTGCCACTTTGTTCTGATGCCATTATCATAATATCATGATAAGAATTCCCAAATCCACTTTCACTAATTTGCCTTATTTACCTGAATACCTACAGAAAAAGAAATATAATATTCCATTGGGGAAAAGTTTATTATTTTGTCCTAGCATTTTACTGTAGGGTGAGATTTTGATAACATTACAGTAACTAATTTGTTATCTTTAGTATACAAGGAGTGGACAGTTTAAACAGGCTAGCTTGTTATCTACCAGATAACAAAGTAATGTATTTTCATTTTTCCTGATTACTATCTGTGCAGGTAATTATACTTCTTCCTTACACATAATTAAAGTAAAAGTTGATTTTAGTTCATTTTTCTCAGTAATAAAATTATCAAGTTAGTTCTCAACTAATTATTTCTTGTAGTATAGCAGAGTTTCAGATCCCTGTCATATTCTATTTAGCAAGCACAATCTAGTTTTGAGTTAGAGTTATCACAGTCTGGGACTTTTATATGATTAATTTGTAGGGGAAAAAATCTTTACAGGGATGTTATCCAAGCTGAAAATGAATTCCTTGAAAGAATTCAATTGGCTTTTGTTTTCTTTATCTTGGTATAAAATATCTTGCCCTTTCACAACCTCTGTTGTTGTTGGGTTTTCTTATTTTTAATTTAAGGTTGCTTAATTTGTTCTATATAAACACAAATTTTTCCTTCCAAACAGTGAGGTTGAATAATTCATCATTACTTTTTATGTGAGCTGCCTAGTTTTGCATGGTTATCCATATGAGATACTTATTTTTCAAATAAAATAGTCTTCTGCTGATATTGCATAGTTGAAATATGTGCATAGTTAGAAAAATAATTGATCAAGGAAAATTAATGAATTCCCTTTCAAACAGAACTCTGACTGTGTCCAGGGGTTAGGGAAGACATCATAAGATTATGTGCTTGACAATGAAGCCAACCCACTGAATTTTTCTAAGTGGCACAAATTGATAGTATATCATAGACACTCTTCAATGGCAAAAACTGAGCATGCACAGTTTCTTTTACTATTAGGTCCCAAAAAGTAATGTATTATCCTGCACTCTTTTATTCTGTATACCTGTATGTGTCTTTTTTAATTTATATGCACCACTTAATTGCAGGAGCAAAATGATAACAGAACAGAGCATCAGATCTCTGAAACTGGAATTAAATGCTCCTGTGAGCTGCTATGAGAGTACTGGGAACTGAACTTTGTTCTCCAGAAAGAGCTATGGATGTTCTTTATATCTAGGCCATCTCTTCAGCTCCTACTCCAGTATTCTAAAACATGTGCAATATTGGTATCTAAGATGGCTTTAAAGAGAATTGACTTTGAAAATAAAACACAGCCTCGTTATAATGGATAACATTGACATGAATATATATTTTTATTGAATTACTGTAACTTGCAGGTGGGAATGTGTATAATGTGTGTATTCTCACATGGCACAACAAGCATTTAGAGATCAGAGGACAACTTTGTAAAGACTATTCTCTCCTTCCCCACTTTTGCAGTTCTGGATATCCCAGTTGATATCCAGAACTGGATATCACCTTTCTTAGCTAGTGAATTTTCCTGCTGAGCCATCTTTCTGGCTCTGAACCTTGATATTAATTCAGCCTGGTGCTGCTGATTGCTTCAATTAATGATCATAGTGACTAAGAGTACTTCAAAAATATATATTAAAAATGATCTTTTATACTGTGATTTCTCTGTGAGAGTCATTTAAGAATTCATTTTAAATAATTTGACTGTGTTATATTTAAAGTAACCATTTCTTAATTTGTTGAGAATTTTATTCAATGTATTTATTTTATATTTGAGATTATAATATAAATATAACATTTTCCCTTCCCTTTCTCAAAATCCTCCCCTATATTCCTCTCTAATATCCTTCAAATTTATGGCTTCTCTTTTCAATAATTGTTATTGCATATACTTATAAATATATCTAAACACATACTCACAATTATAAAATCATGCAAATGAATTTTAATTAACCCTCTCATCATATTCCTTTCATACCCACTCTCACCTCCCCAAAACATAGAACTTCAATTTCTCTTCTTTTTGTTTTTCTGTTTTTTTTTAAACCAGTTGCATCCAGTTTGCATTCCTCTTATATTCTTGGAAGTGGGGTCTACCCTAAAATTTGGTCAATCTACCAGCAGCTCAGGTTA